>OZ018319.1:207572746-207652746 GCA_963969495.1 Ceratothoa steindachneri | reverse complement strand
TGGAACTAAAGCGGTCGTCCAAAATTAGCAGAAATTATCAAAACTGTTATCAACTGCTCATTAAAGGTTCCTTGCATCACAAGGTGGAACTCTCTGTTTGATGCATTGTCATTACTTTTAAAACACAAGGACAAATCACATCAACTCATGACGTCCCTTGAATTTCCTGTGTTCAGAAATCACGAAATCGAATTTCTTGTGGAGTATGTCTCAGTTTTGGCTCCTATTGCAGTGATAATTGATCACCTACAGGGAGAACAAACGGTTTTATGGAGAATTGCTCCCTACCTTGCTCATTGTGGAGAAAAAGATGAAGAGCCTTCAGTCACTTTTTTCTGAAATTTTGCCTACCTATTCTAGGTGCAGTCACTAAGGGTTTTGGAAAGCGTTACCAATCTTATTTGATCTTGACAGATGAAGCCAGCGTTGCAGATGCCAGTATTGCATCAACAAGCCATCCATTCTTAAAACTCCGCTGGTTAGATATTAGTATTTCATGGGACAGTTCAAGCCACCAAGATTGTTAAAAATATTATGATTCAAGTGATTGAGAATTTAGCAGAGGGACCCGAAGCTGTATCATCCAGTGGTGTATCGGACAGTGAAGATTATTTTGGATTTACAAAACCCACTCAAACACGATCAACCACAGATTTAAAATTGTTCAGTAACCTTCAGGATCCAAATAAAACAATTCAAAGTTTAGATAGATATCGAAACTTAAAAAAGTTATTTATTGAATACAACACCACCCTTCCGTCGTCAGCTCCTATGGAACGGCTCTTCTCTTTAGGAAGATTGACCTTATCTCCAAAGCGGAGTTCTTTAACTGACGAAACATTTCAGCAACTGATATTACTTAAATGTAATGCTGATATAAATAGCTAACTGAAATTTCATTCTATGGAACTTTTTATTTTTTTTGTAGTACCTAAGTCCAATTGTCGTCAAATCCTACATTAGTAATTATAATATACAATTTCATTTTTATGGATATTTTTTGTTATGTTACCAATGGTCCTTATCGATTTTCATTATATATCATGTATTTGAAATGTATTTAAAAATGTATCTAAATACATTTAGAGGTTAATGAGAACCCTCATAACACTAAAGAATCCCCAAAAGCATCCATAGTCAGGGCAATGCCCAATATGAACAAGAACCACTTGATCCTAACATAGAAGCAATTCAAGCATCGCATAGAAGCCGTTAGCGAAGCTAATTGAGACTTTAGTGAGTAAAATTACAACACAATTTGTTTATTCTTATTCCCACAAATATTTTTAGCAAAAAGACTTTATTATGTTTTTCAGAGTCATTTTTGTGTAAGTATGAATCTGTCCTCAAATACCTTATGCAGCCTGTATATACAGTATATATATATATATATATATATATATATATATATATATATATATATATATATTGCATATATTTTTTCTTTTAATTCATACTACCATAACAAAATCTCTCAGACGATTAAAATGGATAGATTAGATGCATTAAATTTATCTCTGCAATATATATATATATATATATATATATATATATATATATATATATATATATATCACTTTGCGTATTTTAAGAAATATGCTGCCTACCTGGGCTTCTCTACCCTAGACATTTTACTTTTTTCGTCACTTTATTTTCAAGCCTCATCACAACTCTTTTCTTGGCTGGCGTCTAAGTTCGCAGGCTAGTCGCTGCCCAGCATTCGTTCACTTATCGCTTGCTGAGGCTGAGAGAGGGAGAGGGGAGTAGACCCCCCTCCTTTAGCTCCATTTGGACTCGTGGGTTTTAACATGTCTGCTTTCTTCCCAACCTCTTCGTCTTCTACTGCCCATTTCTTTATTTTCTTACCCATCTATTTACCCACCAGCAAAGGAAGGTCGGTTACTATCTTGATGCTTTGTGCCCTCCAGGCCCTAATGCATGCAGGAGGATCCGCGGTTTCATATCTTCCACACATTTTCACTTCTATCAACATCACCACTTTCTCGTGCGGATTAGCAGAGTGGAACCACCGCTTCCGATTTCAGCGAAGTTAAGCCCATCGGGTGTGGTTAGTTGAGGGATGGAGTAATGTTTCTGATCGCCTTTACACCAAGCTTCCACACCCCTACGAGACTCGTCGGGCGAACCGCTCGTTATTCAGGGTGTCCCCACAGAGAAATAGAGGGCATTTTAAAGGAGGGCAGATCGTTAGGAAAAGCGTCCATCCCCTTCAACATGCTGATTCATGGTCAAACCCGTCTCCTCCGTTTTATTTTACGCTCTTTGGTGTTGGTCGCACGCTCCGTCGGTAGAGGAAAGCCTGCTTCCCCCGGCACTGAAGGGTGCCTCTTTATTCTTGCTTGTTATGTTTCCGTTTGCTTGTTTTTGATTAGTGTTTGTATGGTTGTATTTTCCTTTTAATGTAACCTAATAATAATAGGCTAAATAAAAATGGTGTCGATTTATGCAAACTCCAAATAGGCGCCATAAAGAGTAAAAATGCGTTCAAACCTCTAAAGCTTCGTTGCTAGTGCGCTTTAAATGAAAAAAAAACCCTCGCCTATAGGTTTGCACCTGATTGGCATTCTGATCTTTATGTAGGTCCTCCTATACGATTGAAGAGGAACTGGTGGCGCGATTGGCTAACTACGTAACTTACTAATCGTACTACTGATTTTTTTCCCTGACCTCTAAGGTAGTTTTACATTACCTCTGTTACCATTCATTGTTATGGTGATGTTCAGGAAACGTTTCGTGCCTGACTTTTTCCGCCACGCACCCATTCTTACTCTGGGCCATTACCACAATTCTCAAGTAGAAATAGGGATTCGACAATTACTGTTTAACTTTCCAGCAACAAATTTTTACTAAACAACCACCAATTTCAAGAAATGGGGCGTAGCTAGAAATGGAGTCATGAAATTCGGGGCTTCGCCCTCATACCCCTCTAATGTGAGGTTACGCCACCATACCCCCGGGTAGTTTTAATCACCTCGTAGTATTCACATTTTGAAAGCCTAGCAATAGGTTCGAATTCAAAGCCCCAGACGTCAGGGGCGCTCAAATGTTCGTTCCTTTTATGCCGTGCTTCTTGACTTCCGATATTTAAGCCAGACCCACATCAATCATATTTTTTTAATATTGAGTAATATAAAATTTTCATATGACAGTTTAATTCAGAAAAAAATTTCCTTAAAAATGATATACAATACAATATGATGTGATGCCAATTTCACAATTTAGCTCTGTACTAAATATTAACCAGTAAATATATGTGGACGACATATAAGCAAATACGCACATTTTTCCGGGCACTTGCACAGATTCGTTGTTGCTCAAGTATAACACCATTACACGCTCTAGGCTGAGGGTGAAATAAATAGGCTGCCCCATTTTCTCCATCCCCTCAACTCATATCCAATTAACCAGACTTCCTTTTCCTATACATCTCCTCTACTTCTCATACGCAAATTAAGATAATTAGCTTTTCTGCAAAGTATACTCTAGTTAATCCCCATAACGATTCTAATTTTTGTATGTTTACACGCACATATACACCACCATAGGCACATACACAAGCGCAGAAACTCGTCTAAGTCAATTCCATATAATGGGGGTCCTTCTTGGAAACTAATACATTGAGTGATGAACAAATTGTGATTACTTTTACATTGTTTAATTGAAACGTGCATTTCATTACATTTAAGCTTGTTTCAATTAAAATAAACGTACAGTAAGGATTTGAGCAATTAAATGCAACATAAGCCTCTCATTTGGGAAGCATCTAATTGAATGTCAATTATGAGCTGATTGTGTGCCAGTATTTGCCTTCTCTTAGCTTCATATTTCATTTATTTGGGGTTTGATAAAATAGAATGGATTTGGGGCTGATGGGGGTGAGTATTAAGAGACCAACCAGAAAATGAGATCGGAAGGAGGCGAGGGCCGAGGGAGCGATACCTTTGAATGTTTAATTAATATCGATTTCTTATAACTTGATATATATATATATATATATATATATATATATATATATATATATATATATATATATATATATATATATATATATATATATATATATATATATATATACAGTGGCGGCAACAAAAAAAGTGACATTTAATATTGGCAACAGAAATCGATACACAAAATCGTTTTCACGATTTTACTTGCCAACTAGCCAATGAAAAGGTGCGGGGCTTATGCCGCAAGTGGACGACTCTCCTGGGCTAAGACAAGAGAACTGCGCTTTACTGGAACTCAGTGTCTCGTTTGAGCTCGTACAGTTAGGCTTTAGTGTATGGCACTCCAGCGTGCTGATTTCCTGCATTCGTGCCTACATTTGACGTGCTATAACTTCTGTGCAAATGGATACAATGGGGCGGAAAAAGCTTTCTATGACAGAGAAAAGCCGTGCCTTGACCCTATTAGAGCAGGGAAAGTCTTTTATTGATGTAGCAGCAGATTTAGGAACCTCAAAAAATACGATTCATCGCCTAAAACGGGCAGCTGAGTTATTGCCACCAGGTACCATACCAAAGATGAAGGAGGGCATTGGTGCAGCTAGGAAGACATCTCCAAGGACTGATAATATCCTAAGGCGTGAAGTGATGTCAGACCCTTCTGTAACCTCCGCTTCAATCAAGAAAAAACACCCAGACCTCCTCCAGAACGTCGCCCTCAGGACCATCCGTCATTGCTTACAGAAGGACTTATGCCTACCGGCTCGCCGCGCTGCCAAGAAGCCACTTCTTACCAAGACTATGAAGATGAAAAGGCTCAATTTGTGCAAGACCTATAAACATTGGACAGCTGCCCATTGGAAGAAGGTTATGTTCAGTGATTAAAACACCTTTAGGCTGGTCAGAGGAGAGTCAAAGATCGTGCGTCGTCCCAGCAATGTGTCTCGGTATAAACCAAAATATACCGTGAAAACTGTGAAGCACCCTGATAGTGTGATGGTGTGTGGTGCCTTTAGTGGAAACAAGGGCAGAGGGGTCTGTACTTCCTTCCCAAGAATGTAACCATGCGGGGGACTAACTATCTGGAAGTTTTGAGGCAGCACATGCTGCCATTTTGGGAAATTCATCAGTGTGAATTTTTCATGCATGATGGTGCCCCTGCTCACAGGTCCCAGTTAGTGAAAAGGTTCTTCAATGATAATAATATTAGTGTTTTGGAGTGGCCTGGTAATTCCCCGGACCTAAATCCTATTGAGAATGCTTGGAATCTGATGAAAACCAAAGTTCAAGAGCCAGCACTCGGCAGCATCAAGGATCTGATAGAATCACTGAAGAAGATCTGGGTTACGATCGACCCCACCTACTTCGCAAACCTTACTGAATCAATGCCCAATCGACTCAGGATGATCATCAAGTGCAAGGGCAACATGACCAAGTATTAACTTTCATGAAATATTCATAATAAAATATGTAAGTTACATTTTTCTGTTTCATTTTCTCTGAATTGTCACATGTCACTTTTTTTGTTGCCGCCACTGTATATATATATATATATATATATATATATAGTATTGAGGATAAATCCCAGAGCCACCAGAAACGAATGCAACATCTTTTAATTTCTCACTACGTTTCGAAAACTACAAGTTTTCCTCTTCAGGCTAAAATTAATTTACTAAAGTTAGTACATATGAGGAAAACATGAAAAAGCCAACAAGACATTGAATTATTTTAAAAGGTGACCAATCATAAAATATCAATAAAATGTACTATAAGTTAAAATTTTAAATATGACTTGGCAATAGTTAAATTTGCTTTAAAATTGACTAAAAAAATTAGTCAATAGATTTAAAGTTTATTTCAGAAATTAATTAAAAACTATAAGAGAAATTGACCTGGCAATAGTTAAAGATAATACATTTAAACTTTGTTTTTAATTTTGTAAACACTGTAAGAGTTAAAAACATTTAATATAAAAACGGTTAATTTTGGTACTTACTAAAGTGGATCCATCCTAGAGAGTGAATGGTAGGTTTAGCAAGGGGCTAGTATTTATAGGTTACAGTGACGCTTGGGAGAGAGAAATATCAACTAACCAAACAGTAGTTAAAAAAAAATAACCAACTAACAAACTGTAGTTAAAATTAGTTAATTAAAAAGATAGTGCACTTAAATCTTTATTGAGTGTAGGTTTGTAGTGCTTGATATATACAGATTCGAGGGTTCTTAGGCAATGTTAGTTGTTGTTAAAGGCTAATACTTGAAAATTATCAATAGAAATGTCATTTTTACAGCTTATGGTGTGTTCCCTAATAGAAGAATTTTTCCATTTTATTTAAGATTTGCTTGTGAGCCCACTAATCCCCATATGAGCAGAAAACCTAGCTTCAAGAGACCTGGCAGTGCTGCCAATGTAAGAGCCTCCAGTACAACTGGGACATTTAAATAAATAAAGATTATCAGTGCGGAACTCCAAATTATCGATAGAAAGTTTTTTTTTTAGCAGTAAAGATCCTATCTCTTTGGAGTTCCGCAGTGATAATGTTTATTCATTTAAATGTCACAGCTATGTAGGTATCATATGGAAGCGGTGATTATTGCTTTGGACTCTAGCAAACAACCTCTTTCAATCTTGAAGTTGGTGTTACTTGAGCTTTTGCATTCTATTCGCTTTATTCTTTGCACTTATACCAATACCAAGATAAGAACAGACCCTAGCCCTAAGTGAGCGAACAGTGCTGCCAATGTAGATCCCCTGGTGGCACCTGGGGCAAATGAATTTATAGACAACTGAACAGCTCTCGCACTGGCTCTACCTTGACCAATAAAGAAACTTCTCCCATTCGAGATCATTCAATTAAATGTAAGACCGAAATTTACCACAAAAACTTTCAAATTATAGGACATGCAAAGGACTCCACTTCCCTGCGCATTCTCGAATCATTATTTATAAAACAACTAAATCCCAGTTTAAATTCTGATTCAACTGCTTTTTCCCTTCTCATTTCATAAACCACTCAAAATATTTTCACAACCTACCAATCTCTAATCGGTTCCCTCTATAATCTTTCCTCAGTCTCTCCGCTTTTGCCGTCCACTAAAGGTGACTAATATTTTTGTGTACCAATTAATTGCCCCAATTAGTATATTCTTATATTTATCCATATTTATAGCATTTATATTTAGTGTCAAGTTTTCAAATCATTTTTTCACATTTTCAATTTATTAAATAATTTATTACTATTACTGCTTCATTTAGTGACTAATATCTGTGTCAACCAATAATTGCATCAACTAGTGTTATATTTATGCATATTTAAAGTACCCATAATTGATCCATATCTAAATTTCAATAGTTTTCAAACGATTTGCCATAATTTCAATTAACTAAATAATTTATTTTTAAACTTTGTGTGCATTATAATTTTGGTAATTTTAAACGTGTTCTAAATCTCTTTTATAGACCAGAAGATGGGTAAGATACCCGAAACGTTGTACTTAATTAAATGAGAAATTTTACATGTCTCATTTTGGGATTTATCCTCAACCTCAAAATAAGCCTTCTTAGAAGCAAACCTATAGAATATATATATATATATATATATATATATATATATATATATATATATATATATATATATATATATATATATATATACATATACATATACATATACATATATATATATATATATATATATATATATATATATATATATATATATATATATATATATATATTCAACAAGGTTGCTTCTAAGAAGGCGTAATTTTAGAAGAAAAGATTAACCGCTTTCTCCTCAGCTTGAAAAATTTAAACTCTTCATCAGAAGATATTTATTCAAAACTGAATGTATCTGGTTCTTCATTGGGGCAACTTTATGGATTACCAAAGATCCATAAAGAGGGAGTACCATTGCGACCGATCCTGGCGGATTTTGAAATGGCAACATTTTCTCTTGACAAATTTTGTGTTCCACTTTTATCACAGTTTACATATAATCAATACACAGTAAAAAATAGCTATGAATTTTTCACTGAACTGCTTCAACTAGATGGACATAGCTATACGGTGAGTTATGACGTAACGTCTCTTTTTACAAATGTTCCACTTGAAGAGGTCCTCAAAATAATTTTGGATAAAGCTTTCCCTTCTGACTCGACATTCGCGGTGTTTCATGGGTTCAATCGCCAACAATTTTCACAGTTGTTACTCCTTGCCTCTAAAGAAAATATATTCAATTTCAATAGCTCCGTCTATCGTCAAGGGATGGTGTTTCGATGGGAAGTCCCCTGGGACAAACCTTGGCTAATGCTTTTATGGTATCCCTGGAGAATAAGCTCTTAAAAGAATGTCCCTCCTCCTTTAGTCCGCTTATTTCTAAGTGTTTTGTTGACGACACCTATTCACTATTTAAATCTGAAAATGAGGCTTTAAGTTTATTTCAATTTTTGAATACACTTCATCCTAATATAAAGTTCACAATGGAGAGTGAACATGAAAACTATATTTCTTTTCTGGACATTCTAATTAAAAAAACAGCTACTAGTTTCTGCACGTCCATCTTTAAAAAACCAACATATTCTGGATTAGGTCTAAATTTCTTTAGCTTTTGTGACAAAAAACTTATAATCAACAGTTTGCAGAGCCATACGGCTTTGCTCCTCTACGCTTTAATGCACCTTAAATTTGACGTTCTAAGAAGTCTTTTCGTGTCCAACTCCTTCCCCCTAGATTTGGTTAACAGAGTCATAGGCAAAATATTAAATGACTCCTTCCATCCAAAGGTTGCAAAGATAGATGTCCCTAAGGACTTGCGATATTTTCTCCTACCTGATCTCGGTCCTCTGAATCAAGAAGCTTCAAGACGGTACCGAAAAGTTCTTCAGAGTTTTTTCCGCAAATACATTTCCGAATAACTTTCATTAACAATTTAAAAATAGGTAATTTCTTCCGCACCAAGGATTTAACCCCGGCTTATTTGTGCAATAGTATTGTATACAAATTTTCTTGCCCTGAATGTTCCTAGGGAACATATATTGGTAGTACTATTCGCTCGTTACACTCGAGGGTTCGCGCACACCTCGGCATTAGTTGCCGAACAGGAAAGTCTCTCGCTAGTAAGGAAGTCTCGCCAATCAGAGATCACATTATAAAGTGTAAGGTTGATGCAAACATCAATAATTTTGAGAATCTGGGCTCTAATTCTAAGATCACCCAGCTCAAAATTCTAGAATCTCTCTTCATAAAAACACATTTGCCCACGTTAAATTCAGACTTGACCTGCCATCCATTATCGGTAATAGCCACAACCAACCAGCTTCAGACCTGTTAATATTCTACCGACAACAAACTACCCATAATCGTGTTCGATTTTGGGTAAATTCCTTCGTCATTTCCCTGAATCGCTGATAGCAGGTATGAATTTGTTCCTCTCCTTTGCTTTGACCTTATCTGTATATGTACTTGTAATTATTAATACTTTTGATTTGTATCTAGTTTATGTTAACATTTGTTCGCCTCACAAATTGTGTTTATCCCTTTAGCGTGATAATGGATTGGGTAATCCAAAACGCTGCTTGGAATAAATAAGAATGTCAATGATGGTCGCATCCTTCCTACTGCAATTATATATATATATATATATATATATATATATATATATATATATATATATATATATATATATATATATATACGAGGGGCGGTCAAGAAGTTTTGCGAATCGGTAGGGCAAAACAGAGGAAGGGGGATAACTGTTTGTGGGGGTGTTAGGACAAGTTATGACAAGTCAGGACCTGCAGTTGCACGATCCTGCCTCGTCTATTTGAGAAGCAATAGCTGATCGCAGATCGTCAGTCACAAATTTTTCAACAATGGAGAAGGTTGAGCACCACGCAGTGATCAAATTTTTTACCAAGGAAGGCAAGAATGCAAAAGAGATCCATGAACGCATGGTTGCAGTGTACACCGACACCGCCCTTTCCTATGCAACCATTGCTCGCTGGAATAGGGAGTTCCGCCATGGTAGGGAGTCCCTTGAAGATGACCCCCGTCCAGGACGCCCGTCAGACGTGACCAACGAGGAAAATGTGGCCCGTGTGGAGAGGAGGATCCTCGAAAATCGACGGGTGAAGGTTGAAGAAATCGAACAAGAACTTGGAATATCACATGGAAGTATTATCAACATCATCCACGACAATTTAGCCATGACCAAAGTCTCTGCCCGTTGGGTTCCTAGAAACCTCACGCCCCATGATCGACTTCAACGTCGTCAAAGTCCACAAGGCCAGAGTTGCACAAGTTGCCCTGCGCGAGTGAGGATTCGAGGAGCTCAACCATTCCCCCTGCAGTCCAGATCTGGCCCCTAGCGACTACTTTTTATTCCGCCAGTTCAAGGCTGCACTGCGTGGACGCCGGTTTGGGGACGATAAAGATGTCCAGCTCGCCGTCCAGGAGTGGATTGAACAGCAGTCGGGAGATTTGTGGTTGTCGGGAATTCGAAGCCTCAGGGACAAGTGGCGCAAGTGCATTGAAGTCGAGGGTAGTTATATTGAAAAATAATAAAACACTTTTCCTCATATCTCGTTTTCTTATATCCGAATTGCAAAACTTATTGACCGCCCCTCGTATATATATATATATATATATATATATATATATATATATATATATATATATATATATATATATATATATATACAGCGGTGGTTCATGAGTATCAATTAGGGTGTGGCCAGGAAAGGATATTATTAGTTAGTTAAGGTACCAACAATTCTTGTATATAAGCTACCTTGCTATTTAAGTAGTATGTTATAGTTCAAATTTTAAATAAATCTCACAACATAATCTTTATTCATTTGTATAAGTAATTAGCTCTTCGGCTCTTCATCTGAGCAAAGGTATTAATTACTCTGCTGTTGTAAACTTCGATTTCGCTTATATATTCCTTATGAATGGATAGGCATGCGAAATTGATCAACCTATCTTGTGACACGGTATTTCGTAGGAAGGTCTGTATGCGCTTTATTTTGCTAGAGCATTATTCTGAATTAGCAGTTAAAATTGGTGTCACAAGGATAATTTCTAGCAATTTTGATACTACAGAGACTAATTTTCATTAAAGCTGTTTTCATTCAGGAAATTCAGTAAGTTACTAACTGATGTTTGGAATTTTAGCGAAGGTATCATTAGCATACAAAACGGATAATTCACATTTTAATTTTTCTTTATTAAGCATTGAAGAATTCGCAGAAATTGCCTCATTATGATCGGTAGGAAAAAGAGTTTCTGTAGAGTTTAAAATCACCTGGATTCACTATGATAAATGAATAAAACATATCTGATGCTTGGAAGTTTGCTTTAAATTCATCTATAATTTTAATGTACGCTTCTGCTGCACATGATTCCAAATAAGAAAAAGAAGAATGAGATCTTTCCCCTTTACACCCTTTTCTTTGCTGCGATGTTAAATTTTATGTTATTGGTTTTGATTGGTCACAATTATTGTAATATTCAGACACATTTTTCACGCCGGTGGAAAATAGCAATTTCAAAATTCTCGGGAGCTTCTTCAGAAGAAATGCTGTTTGTTTTTCTAAGATTCCAATAAGAATATCAACATGTTTGAATATATAAAATAATTCTATAAAGAAAATAAATTCTTCATCTTACAAAATTTTCTTGAATTCAAGAGATTTACAAATTTTCTTCTGATCCATCCCTTCTTTATTTTGAATACTGGTAAAGCACCCTATTATTTGTTTTCTGTTTTCATGTACGGCAATAATTATTCTAGATTGAAAATTCCAACGTGTCTCACACACTCTAGGAATCTGAGTAGTGCAGAATTTCTGGAGCTGACTTCTGCGCTTAGGCGAAATAGTAAAAAACACACTTTTCCAATTCAAACTAAAAAAAAACAAGTTTATACTTTTATTAAAATAAATGATTTTCTTAATGATCAAGATTAATTGATGTGCGTAGCAATGAACGTAATGAGTCACAGACTCATCGTCAGCTGTCTCAGGCCCGACTTGCCTGGCCCATATTTTGAGCTATTGAGTCACATTGTAAAATGATGATATTAAGCGTCCGGTGAGTCACTTCTAGAAAGAGATAAGATATAGGCTTAATGTGGCCTGGAGATGTGGGCCCTTTGGCATTCGTTTGGAAAAGGCTTTGAAGAAAACTTTCTTTTATATTCCCAATGCAGGTTTTGAATGCATGAATAGATTATGATATAGAATTTATCTTGTATACTTATAATTTTGTATTCATTTTTTTGGTGGGACCAGGCCCCTCTGGCTCTAATATACAAGCCGCACTGTATATATATATATATATATATATATATATATATATATATATATATATATATATATATATATATATATATATATATATATATATATATATATATATATATATATATATATTTGCGAAAAATATAACATGAAAATGAAAGGCAGATTCCAAGTACTTTTGAACTTGTTCAGTTCATTCTCAAGGAATAATGAATAATTTTACAAAGGTGGTATGTATAAGAGCCGGAAAAGCGTTGCCTCGCCCATGTACAACGAAATGACCCAAAATAGAAAAATAATACCAGGAATAATATTAAACGGAAACGAAGGGTAAAGGCATCAAGCTAAGAATCTTCCGGAAGTTCCAATTATGAGAAAAGAATGCAGACAAAATGGGTCACAAAGCTATGAGTACTTACAGATGCAATTATAAATACATTGAAATAAACAAAAAGAATACACCAAATTAGTAAATCGAAGGGGCTGAGATATAAAATAGACAATTTCCTTACAAATAAGCCTTTTAATTACCTGGTCCAGTTTAAAGAGACCGAGGGATATATTGAAATTAGACGAGGAATTAATGAATGAACATTCGACAATATTTCTTTTAAAATAGTCATCAAATTTCTGAACAAATTTAGTTTAATTCCAATTCATAGCGTGACTATTTTCAGATAAATTAACAAATAAAGCACTATTACTTTTACTTCTTCTTATACTGTATTTATGTTGGGTCAAGCGTATATTTAATGATTTTCCGGTTTGCCCAAAGTATGGCTTAGGGCAAACAGCACAATCGACAGAATAAACCCCCTCTATACTGTTGTTATTATTATGGATCAGCATTCTGCACATGGTAGACTGATACATGAATATGACAGAAAGATTTAAACTTTTGAGGAAGAGGCGCGAAAGCAAGAAAAAAGACTCAGAAAACGGTAAAACAAGGGAATTCTTAAAATTGTATGCGGGATGGATTTCAGTTCTATAAAACGATTTTTGTGCCAAATCTAGGCACCCTGCAAGAAATTTTGAGGGTAACAAAGATTGTTATCTATTTCAAAGATATTAGAAATCTCAAGATCCAAGAATTCCCGGCTGGTGATCCGCAACCCCTGAAGAAACATTGAAATAAATACAGACCGTTTGACTTTATCATTATGACCTGAGTAAAAATGAATATTAGAACCGGCGTTGGTAGGCTTACGATAGACGGATAATTTAAATCCAGATTGAGTCCTGTCAATAAGTGAATCTAGGAACAGGAGGACGCCATTTTGTTCGAGTTCAAGGGTGAATTTAATAGAAGGAACCAGAGAATTCAGACCAGTAAAAAAAACATTGAGATCCTTAGAAGATGTCACTCTCGAGTATCATATTTCCTCGAACAATTTGAGTCAACCTCAGGTCAGCTCCAGGTGGCCGTGTGGTCCTGTAACGAAATCGTCAGTATTAAGCAACATTTGGTCGGATTATTACATGGATGGTTTACCGCCAAGGCCGTGGAGAACCTCACAACTGCATTCTCTTCAGAGAGCAATCACGATACCCGGTGACGTACTAAATTCAAGCCACCACAACCTAAAGCTACCTAACCTACCTAATAATAATCCTCCAACGCAACTTAAGTTACATAATGTTAAGTGTTTTTAATGCTACCAAGGCTCTTAGATCGGTAATTTTATTTCTAATAAATGAGGCACTAAACAAAATAGCATGTATGTGAGTTATTGTGTTGATGAGCTTGTATCACTTCCCGAGAACAGAGAGCATTTTTGGGTCCTTTCTTCTCGAGAATATCGTAGAAATTCGAGTTTATTAGATCCCCATATTTTTGCTCGCCTTTCGAGCTAAGCTGGATTCTATCATTAGAGGAATATTCTTTGTGAGCTCAGCTAAAACCTCAACAAAATTCAGATTCTCACTTTTGCATATTCTTCGAATGCGTTTGTTCATTTCAATTATTTTACTAAGATTTTCAGTTTTTGCTTTGGCTCTGTGTAGTATGCCTACGATTAATTCTTTGTCCGGTTTCTATTTAATCTCTTTCACCATTTCCGTATAGTCATTAATTATTTGATGGGTTGCAGGTAAATTATTTTTCCACAAAAATACACTTGTCTTAACATTAATGATTGCGGGAGAATTCTAGCTTAAATTATTTATCAATTGATTCAATCACTTTTTTATTGTGACTCCTAGGTAGCATCTGAATTTCCTTTTCTACTGAAATAATTTGATTTCTTATGATAATATCTTCAATTAAATATGTCCTCCTCTTTTTCACAGAGCTGAAAATCTGTTTTCTGTCTTTATTTCTCAATCTTCGCTACATAATGTACGCGATGGTTGTTTGTTACTGACTGTAATAAAATCACTGTCTAATTTCTGGTCTAATTTATTTTCCAATACTAAAACTGACTATTCTAATCTGATCACCTTACCAGCAATATTTGCTTACATGTTCTCATCGCAGTCCCATTTACATCTTTTTAATTGTATAGAAGTAATTATGTTTTACATACCAGCATGACTTTCATTAAGTCTTTTTTTTTTGTAATTCCATCCATCAAGCATGCAGAATAGAAAAACACTAAGAGGTAATAATTGAAAAGCTTTATTCCCCCAAATTAGAACACTATTTCACTGTCTGCATTTAAAACAGAATATTTTTTGTCTTTCTGCAACCTGAATTTTTAAGTTCTGTATTGTATTGAGCTTGTATATATAATGTACTAACTTCGGTCGATTATTTAGTCATTTTAATTAACTGTTTATCACTAATGGTCGATTAGCTACAGTCACAAGCGAATTAGCGATTAACCTTGAGCTATTTATAGCTAAAGATTTGAGCAAGGGCCATCATAATTTTCTGTAGGCCTCGTTAGAAGAGTCGTTTCTGAAAGGATACTGATTTGTTCTCTAATTACCTTAGGCATGGCAGATCTCTCTATAGGGCCAGATTCCTTCCCTTTAACGCGATTTTCTTTCCATTGTGGTTCATCAATGGGTGCCCCCTCAATATATTTGTCTTCGCCACATATCTCATTAGAGGAATATTCTTTGTGAGCTTAGCTAAAACCTCAACAAAATTCAGATTCTCCGAAGGCCTGATTTAATAGAAAAAAACGGCCTATTCTAAAAATATCAGTGCTATAAGGGACAAACATTTCTTCGTTAAAAAAAAACTTCACAAGTAACGCAATCAAATTTGAAGACAAACATAGTTATTACGAGATTTAGGATGTCAACGAGAAAGAGGGAGCTTAGTGCGCGGCATAAGCCAATGGCAGTACACGGATTGTAATTATATTTATTTAACTCAGGACGATTTCTTATCTTGTACTACATGAGAACTTAAAGAAGCACAACGCAAATAAAAGTTAGTTATACTTTATCCAATTATGGAAAACAAAAGTGAAAAATTCATTCGCAGCACAACAAATGTCACGTTTTAGCAGGGAAGCGGTTGAATATGAGAGAAGAGCGAAAAACGATAAAAGAGAAAGAAGGAGAATAGAGAGAGAAGAGGTAGAAAGAGAAGAGAGAATTAGGGCAAGTCAGAGAGAAGGCAAAAAGGAAAGAAAGGGTAGGAGAGAGAAGAGCGCAGAGATTTTAATATTTTTTTATTTGTGGCATTTATCTGTTTCGTTTAATGTTTTCTTTCCTGTATTACATCTGAAACAAAGCGTTATAATTATTTTCCTTGATATATGTCTTCAAGGCGCTTTTGAATACACCGAAAGAGGGTAAAACGCATATCACGACCGATTGTTTATTTAACTTCTTGTGGGGGGAGATAAAGAAGATTCGGTCATTCATGCATCCCCTACGACTAAGATCTTAAAATCACATATCATCAAAACATTATGACTGATCTGGTTGCCGGAAATAAGTCACATTCTCTTTCGCTGATGAAGAATTTTTACTTTTCATAAAGTCAAAAGCGAGTTAGTTCTTTTGAACCCGCGAGTGAGGTGTTTCCAATCGCTAAAGTTTAAGCAAGTGATAAGTGAGATCTTCATGTAATTTTACAAATTGTGTTAATATCTGAATATTTTCACCCACTTTTCAAACCCTGCGGTAGGATTGAACCTGCTTCACTTACCCCACCCCCTCTCAATCTTCAAAGCGTCACTCTCGGCTTCGGACGAACTCTAATCTTGATCGGACTTTCGAAAAGCGCCTCCGGTTAAGGTAAAGTGCCTGTTGGGGTTAAAAGATTTTTTCTTTTGGTGGGGAAATTGGTTTTGCTACATACAATAAAAAATTGTTTCTCTATTTTTTCCATTTTCAACCCTGGTGATAGAATCTCTTACATGCACAACACACATAGTCAACACGCACACGCTCACTCTCTGGTGCTCCCGGTTCAAAGTATATTCTCCCTATGTGCAAATTAGGACAGATGGAGAGTAAATGATAGAGAACGGTCGAATTACACTAAAGACCCTCTCCGATGGCCCCGAGCCTGATCGTGAGAGGATCTTTGCTAAAATCTATGCGGATCGAAATATCGTGCTGGTGAGGCTCATTGACATTCACAATGGCTATGCAGCCATCTGTTCAAGGGAGGTTGATTGCGAAGCAATCACCTTCATAAAAGCATCAGAGAGCTTAAAAACGATTAACCTAAAATGGAATATACCACCTCAAATTAAAAGCCATCTTAGCGTTATCCTTCGCCACCTCGATCCCTGGGTTGGGGGGCACTCCGTGGAAGAAATTCATGCGGAGGTTGAGAAAACCACACTTGGGCTAAGGTTGCTGAAGTTAGAAAATTTAAAGAATATACTCATGTCTTCAAGATTATCTTTTGCGACACGACAATGGCGAACAAGGCTGCGAAGGGAGGTATGCTCCTCTTCAACGTCCGAATCTTCTCTGAGCAGATCGAACGTGAGGAGTTTATCGACCTCCAGATTTGCTTCAAGTGTTATAAGTATGAGGAGCACACCACAGTCGCCTGCCCCAGGGGTAACGCTCTTTTATATTCCATCGGTTTTTAGGTACACATTCAAGGAAAGATTGAAATAGTACCTCCTTGAAGTGTCTGAACTATGCAGGAGCACATAACACCCTATCCATGCTTACCCAGTTAAGAACGAAATGATCAGGAAAAAATCAAATAATAAAAAACAGGATGAAGAAGCCAAAGGAGACAGCACCTATGCCAAGGTTGAGAAAGCTGCGACTGCAGAGTTTAGGGAAAGCAAGACATACATGCACGTCGAAAATGAAAACTCGACGAAAATTACCCCGTAAGGGGCGCGGCGATTTGCCATCCTGGCCGCCGTACTGACGGGATCCAGCGCCCCGTCCGGCCCCTGCTTAGCTTCTCTTCCTTACTTCAGATAGCCTGTATTCCTATCCTACCTCGTCGCTTTTCATACAACCTCTCCCACAATTTTCTCTGGTCAGCCTCTAATTTCACAGGGTAGAAGCTAACCTTCTTCTCAGCCAATCGTCCCAGATCGGGGTTGAGGGGGGAGGGAACAATGTCCCCTAACCTCTGAGCTCTGTTCTAGGGTGGTTGGCTTTTAACAACCTGCTTTATCCCCACCCATACCTTCCTTACATCCCTTTTCCTCTCGTCTTCAAAATCTATCTTTTTTACGCCGTGTTCAAGGTGGAGCCGCCATGCCGAAGGACTGCCAGGCCACCAGGCGGGAGGGGTGGTCCCAAATGGAGGCGCCTGGCTCTGCCGGGCCTGTAAGCACCTCTATCAGTGCGGGCTACTGCAAGAGGTGGTGAGCGATTGCGTCCCGTAAAACAAAAAGAAACCATGCCCAATGATGCAAAAAAACCCCATCTCCCCTTAATTCCCCCTATAACAACAACGGAGCCGCCCTCGTGCAGCTCCACAGAGAAGATGGAGGGTCCCCCCCCCCTCTGCTTGCGCAGGGGACCCTCCATATTTCTCTAACCGGAGAGGAGGCTTACTCCTCTCCTTCGCTAACGGGTGCAAGGGACTCCCCCTCACCCCCTTCTCTGGAGGTGCTTTCGAAGACCTCCCCTTTTCCAGCAGCAGTCCTCTCTTTTCTTTCCAAGGGGACTGCCAAGAAAGCCAGCAGGCAGCCCACTGAAGACCCCCCTCGTGTAAGCGGCTCAGTAGGGCAAACCCCCTTAGGGGGGAGAGGGAAGCCAGGCCCCTTCGGTCGCTTCCATCAAAAGACCTGCTGGCAAGAATATTGAACCTTGCGGGGGTCAAGGCCTGTGCCTCCCCACACAAGACTAGTGACAATACAGCCAACGGGACCTGCGATGTCTTGGGAGAAGATGGCCAACTGGAGGCCCCTCCTGTGACACACATGGTCCTTGAGGAACCCCAACCTTAGATGGTAGGGCCTTCCATGGGGAGGAATCCGGGCTCGGCGCCAAGCACCGAACCCGAATCCGCCCCTATGCAAGGTCCTCCTCAAACGGCTGAGGGATCCGAGGCAGTACAAGGAGAGGAGGAATCTCCTCCGACAGGTGCCCCTACGACTACCGGGTCCTTCTCCATTTCGGAGAGGGACCTGGCTGAGGCGGGTCCATCTGGCATGGGGGGCTTTTGCCGGCGGAGGGGAGAAGCAAGTTCATTTCCCGCCCTCCTCTCCTAAAAAGAAGAATAAAAAGACAAGAAAGACCAAAAAGACTCGGGGCTCCTCTCCATCCACGGTGGTTGCGGGGACGTATGGGTTTGCTGCAACTTTGGTAGGTAACCAAGCTAAGATCGGCAAATCCGGCCCCTCTACACCCCCCGTGTGCGGAGCCACTGACTAAGACTAAGACCAAGAGTGCACAGGGCGAAGCCTCGATGACATCGGGGCCCCTGATTCAGAGGTTACCTGGCGTTTTCGAGCCCGCTGACTTCAAACGCTTCCTCGTTATTCGCTCAACTGATGGAACCATGTTGTACACGGGCAACATGATCCATCAGAGGAGAGGATTAGCTAGTGCAATTGGTAGAGAGCCGAAGGTAACCCGTTTCTCGGACGGGAGCCTTCTGGCGAATGCGGTGAATCCCGCCGAGGCGGCCAAGATAAGTGCTCTTCAGGCACTTCATAGCACCCCGGTGAGTGTGACGCCGCACTCTACCATGAACTTTGTGAAAGGAGTAGTTTATGCGAGGGAACTCGTTGACTACTCCATTGAGGACATCACCCTAGAGCTGGCCGACCATGGGGCGGTCAAGGTCGAACGTGTGATGAGAAAACAGGGAGGGGCCTTGAGACCCACCCTACACTCTTCGTCACGTTCGACTGTGACAAGCTCCCAAAGTCGGTGCGTGCCGGTTAACACCACCACCGCGTGAAGGCATTCGTGCCACTGCCGCGGCGGTGCTATTACTGTCACCGCTTCAGCCATACGAATCGCTCATGTAGACGTGCAAAGTCGGATTCACCCGAAGTCTGTTTAAATTGCTCCAAGGTCGCACACGATAAGTCCAAATCGTGTATGGCCAAGTGTGTCAATTGCGGAGAGCCGCACCCTGCTTCTTCGAAGCAATGTGGTGCATATCTCTTTGAGAAAGAAATCCTAGCCGTTCAGGCCCAGGATCGACTCTCATTCCGCGAGGCTAAGGACTTGGTCCTGGCGCGCCCGGCTCTGCCTGGGACGTGATATGCCTTAATAGTTAGAAAGGCACCCTCTGCTCCTGGCACATCCAGGCCAACAAGCACGGTTGTTTCCGGGCCCATTTGGAGCCCTTCTGCGGGCTCTACCCAACCCGGGCGCTCCCCTGGTAAAGCTGGTGGCAAAAAGGGTTCATACCCAGCCACGGCTAAAACCAGGGCTTCCCCCTCTTCCCTCAGCGTGACCGTTTTCCGTAAGGCGAAACGGGCACGCGCCTCCAACGAGTCGTTAGACTCACAGGAGGCAACACCCCTGAAGATGGTCGGTAGGCCATCTTCCGGGGTTCCTAAAGCTGTTCCCGGAAAGGAGGACAGCAAAAAAGGAGCTTCGGCTCCTTCGCCGACGCCGCGAGGTGGAGCGAGTGGCTCGGAGACGGTGGTTCCTCGAAAAGTGGGCCATCCGCCTCCGAAGCAACAACGCCCGCCTAAGGTTTCGAGGCGGAGGGAGGAAAAGACTCGCATGGCGAGCTCAACCTCCCCCAATAAGTCATCGAAGGCGACAGCGTCTTCAGCGCTTTGTCCGTCAAACAGCACCCGGGGTTCTTCCCCCGGGAAGCGTACGGCCATTCCCGTGAGGGTCTTCAGTTCGAGGAGGGCCCCCGCGTCTCCTCCGAGCTAGGCCTAGGGGGCATATTCCTTCAATGGAATTGCCGTGGACTTCGGCCGGGCCAACTGGGATGAGCTGCGGAGGCTCGTCTCGTCCCTTTCTCCGTTAGCTATCGTTTTGCAAGAGACCATGCTAGGCGCGTGCCCCCCGCCGGCCCTTCCTGGGTATAAGGGTCTTGCGACCCAAACCACCGCGGGATGGCCGGGCTGGGGGATGCGCGGTTTACACCCGGCATGATGTCTCCGTTCTTCCTTTCTCTTTAGATACCTCCTTTCAGGCAGTGGCTGTGCAGCTGCACCTAGATAGGAGGTATACTATCATTTCTGCGTACATTCCACGGTCAGCTGACTTCGACGCGGGGGACTTCCGCCGCGTCGTAGCACGGTTGCCGAGGCCCTATCTCTTGCTTGAAGGCATCCTCTCTGGGGAGATTACTCCATAAATACCAGGGGACAAGTCCATGCCGATCTGATCGAAGAGCTTGAGATGGGTGTCCTAAACGTGGATGAGTTTACGAATCACTGACTGAGAACCGCTTCATTTTCTTGCCTTGACCTATCTTTGTGCTCTTCGGATGCACAGCCTGATTTTGATTGGGGGGTGGTCGATGACCTCCATGGTAGTGATCACTTTCCCATTCAAATATCATTTTCAGGGAAACTGCCGCCTGAAAGCCCACCTCGGTGGTGCTTGGCGCGGGCGCGGTGGCCTGCATTTAAGGAAACGACTGAATTCTCTATCTCAGTCGAGGAGTTTAGGTCGGTAGATGAGGCCACTGAGTTCTTCTCCGGCAACCCCATCGCCGTGGGCCTGACTACTATTCCTAGGACGTCTGGCCGTTTTGCACGCCGACCACTTCCATAGTGGTCGGCCGAGTGTGAGATGGCCCTCAAACAGAAGCGTTATGCCTACATGCGCTATAAGCGCCGCCCGAACGATTTCACTGTCACTTAATTTCGTTGGGCTAGGGCTAGGTTTCGGTATATTTCGAAGCACGCCCGCCGCTCTTCTTGGTTGGCATACGTCTCTTCACTTAACGCGAAGACCCCTTTAGCTGAGGTATGGAAGCGAGTCAAAAGGATTCGGGGCAAGTTCTCGCAGGATCTCCCTCCCTTCTCCAGGAGAATGGGACCGCAATCTCCGACCCAGCGTCCGTGGCGGAATCCTTAGCGACCACTTTTTCCGCATTCTCTAGCCGTGATGCTGCTCTGCCAGCATTCAATGCACGTCGTGATGTCGCGGAAGGCCACTGGCTGGACTTTACCTCCAGAGGTAAAGTCCAACCACGGTCTTTTTAGATCTGGAGAAGGCCTATGATACCGCATGCATATATGGTATCATGGAGACTCTCCACACGATGGGGGCGAGAGGACGCCTCCCAATGTGTATATCTGACTTTTGCGAGATCGTCGATTCCGCGTACGGGTGGAAGGAGCCCTCTCCGGCCCAAATGAGCATGAAGAGGGTGTCCTGCAGGGGAGTGTCCTCAGTGTCACACTCTTTTTCCTGAGCATCAACGGCATCACCTCGGTGCTGCCGGAAGATGTTCTCACTACGCTCTACGTGGACGACCTTTGGATCTCTTTTGGCGCGGTCCAGATGCCAACTCAGGAGCGCCGACTCCAACAGGCATTGAACCGCGTCTCTCGCTATGCCGAAGCGCACAGGTTTCGGTTTTCTTTGGCAAACACTAAGGTGGTGCACTTCTGCCGCCATCCACGGCTTCACCCTGACTCAGATTTGTTTCTTAATGGGGTGCACCTGGATGTGGTTGAGTCGCACCGTTTCCTTGGTCTTGTATTCGACCGACGCCTCACTTCGGAGGCTCATATTCGCAGCCTTAGGGTCTCTTGTACCCGTGCCATGGACATTCTCCGTTCCGTGACCTTCAGCGCTTGGGGCGCTGATAGGGCTACTGCCTTACTTTTTTATCGATCCTTTGTTCGCTCGAAGCTCGACTACGGATGCGGGTTTTATGCATCGGCAGCCGAGAGTTTATTGCGAAAGGTGGATTCGATCTACCACACTGGCCTTCGCCTTGCGATCGGTGCCTTCCGCACTTCCCCCATTGAGGGCCTGTTGGTCGATGCTGGGGAGATGCCACTCGCTCTTCGCCGCGTGCAGTGCATCACTTGCCAGTACGCGTGAGCCCGGCGCTTCCCTCAGTCGCCAACAGCTCTCACTGTTTCCGCAGCTGATCTCGATGGTGCCTATGCCGCCGAGAGACTCCAGTCATACCCTAACCCCTTTTCTGGCCCTAAACCCAAAGGCTTTAGGGCCAGGAAACTCATTCCAGAGCTAGATATAGCTCTCAAACCGGTGGCGCCCCTGGTTCTGCCCAGGACGCCACCTTGGAGGGTACCACATTTGGCTATTTGTCGCCACGCTGGAACCGTGCCAGTGTATACGGATGGCTCCAAGTCTTAACAGGGGGTCAGCTTCCACGCCGTATCCCCTCTGTTTGAAGTCAGCGGGGCTCTATCAGGCGCTGCGTCTGTCTCCACGGCCGAGCTGGTGGCAATACACCACTCCGTACGGGAGATTACGCGACGTGCCCGATTCGGAGACCGGATTGTGATATATAGCGACTCACAAAGTGCCCTGAGTGCTCTCGGGGCATTGGAATCTCCGCATCCCCTGGTTCGCGATATCCGTGGCGCCACGATTTTGGCGAGCCGGGCAGATGTCGAGATTATCTTCTGCTGGGTTCCTGGACATGTATGAATTTCGGGGAATAAGCGCGCCGATGAGGGCACCAAATAGTCCGCGAGGACTCTGTGCCAGACTAGTGTTTCGCTCTTCCTCACACCGACTACATGGCAGGAATACGGGCAGCTCTTCGGACTGCTTGGCAAAGACGATGGGAGACGGTCGAAGGGAACTTAAAGTTGCGTGCCATTGCGCCGCGACTGTTCCCATGGACTTATCCCCCAATGCTGCGGCGGCTTCAGGTTGCTTTCTGTCGTCTCCGAATTTGGCACACTAGTGTGACGCATCGCTATTTGATGTAGCACTCGCCTGCGCGCCCTATTACAACGACTGCGTCGTCCTCCAGACTGTTTGGCACATTCTTGTCGAATGTCCCAGTCTGGGTAATCTTCGCGCACGATACCGAGATGTTCGGGGTCGCTACCGCCTGTCCCTTGTGCTCGGGACGAGTTCCTGCACATTGACTTGTGGACTTGTTGACTTTTGGGGGAGGCCAGGCTTCTCCCCTTTATTTAAGATACATTTTGTTTTTCGTTTAATATTGTTGTTGTGTAGGTTGCACTCTCCTGCACCGGGGTGAGGGGGACCTCCCCCCCCGCTGCCGGAGATTGCTTCCTGATTGTTAAGTTTTCCAATTTATATCGTTATGTTTTCATATATATTTTTTTAAAGTAGCCTAGTTCTAGGCTGTCGTGTTTTTCGGCGACTTATTCCCAAGTGGGTAGTTGCCAGATGGGCTCTATAAAAAAAAAATCGACGAAAATTATGTGTTACATCTATTATGCTCACATCGTGAATCTCTCCTCCCTGGGGACCTTTGCGAAGGAGCTAAATAGAATGCTGACGAATAATGGCATGAAGGAAATGTGGTTTTCACAGAACCCACAGTCCGAGGAGGTTCTAAAAATTAGTCTCAATCCCCAGTGCGAGACTAGTTGCCAGGAACTCCCAACCCCCGGCAGCCCTCCAACTCCTTCCAGAGACCCTAGGGTTCAGATGCAGGCAGCGCGAGATGCTAAGCCACGCACTGAAAAAAAAACAACGCACAAAACAAACAAAGTAAACAAACGCACAAGCACAAGCAGAAAAGCAAGTTTCGGTGATTGAAACTGCGAGACCCGAGGGAGGAGCGCACTCGCCTACCTCCCGGAAAAGCTCGCAGCCACAAATACGTCCAAGGTCGTCCTCTACTTGTAAAAGGGAATCTAGGCACGTATAGCACTCAAGAAAAATAAACTTGAAGGTCTACGCTGCCGAAAGGTCCACTATCCTAAAGGAGATTGATGACCTTGATGCATCAGAAGGAGTAATATCCGGAAGATACAAATGGGAATTTACCTTGGACGACTGCAACGAAAAACAAGTCAAGGAGGCTTTACTCCAAGGCTCAATCAAAATGGCTCCCGAAACGTTCAGAAAAGAAAACACGCAATGGTAAAACGATCACGCCACCTAACACTCCACGAGGTCCCAAGCTCGTTAGAGAATAATGCAAAACAACAACACATACACAGGAACCTTACGTAAATAGACAATGTACCAGTTAAAATACTATATTTTAATTAAAAAGGTTAGACAGAGAAAAGACTACTTTACGGTAACATTATACGAAAAATTGACCCAGACTTTGTATTTATCTTAAAACACGGGATAAATACAGACAGAAATCCAATAAAAATTTTTCGATACAAAGTCCTAACAAGAAATCACAGTGGAGAACGATTTGGCGGTTGTGCAATTGCTGTGTTAAAAGGTAATGCTTACAGAGAAATAAGTGGGCTCGATGAATCTTACTTAGCTTTAGAGGTACGTACGGCAGTGAGGCCCCTGGTCCTGGCAACAGAGTAACAGCCACCGAGGAGGGGGTATTTATCCCACTATAACTTCCTGCAGCTTTGTGATCACGGCAAACCGTTCTTTTTGCCGGCGACCTCAATGCGAGGATTGCTGCCTTAAACTATACGTCGACCAACCAAGCAGTTAGGAATCTCGAGACACTGATTGACAGACAAATTATAACGAGAATTCGACAAACTTTCCCTCATACATCACAGACAGATCAGCCACGAAAAACAGACATAGTGGTCACAAGCACTACGTCCCATTTAATTAATTCATTGAGCTGGGCCCTCCCGTCCCTAGCAACCACCAAGCTATCCTTATAAAAATCTCCACCGCCCCTACTCAGCTCCTTATCCCAGAACGCAAGAGCTAAGCTCGCGCCAACTGGGATGCATTTAAACAACTCCTCGAAAGCTACATTCTCGACTCCTTAATTGATGCAAATTTAGAAGAAATCGACGAAGAGTTGGATAAAATCACCAATCAATTAATAAATGCCGAAAAGGGAGCCATTCCCTGTATAAAGTATAAAACACTCCCTGCCCCTTCTTGGACTCTTAAAATGAGATCTCTCGCGAGAGAATACGGGAAACTGATCAATGAAGTGAAACTCACCGGCCCCAACACACAGACGAACACGGCAAATACGCGACGAACTTATGACACTCATTAGAGAACAGCAGAATGTACTTTGGGACAATTTAATAGGCAGACTTGACTTAGAAAATGACTCGCGTACGTTCTGGAGACTGTAAAAAAGCTAAAAGGAGGACATACACATAAGTCAATAAAAAGCACACGAGACAACACGGAAATTACTAAGACTGATAAAATCGAGGAAGAATTCAGACTCTTATGGGCATGAATTTTTAAGATATCCGCGGAGGAGAACGACAACTTTGATTTAGACTTCAAAGAAAGAATCCTTGATGAACTAAACCAGCAGATCCACAGAACCTACCCTCATCATTACGTGACGCAAGAAAGAAATATGGAGGGATACGGCGGTAAAATTACTGCTGAGGAACTCTCGAAAACTTTAAAATCCTTTCGTCAACGGGCATCAGGGCGGACAGGACTGACAAGAGAGAATTTTATTCGAGCCCCGCCTAACATCCTTTTGGGGCTCATGAATATCATGAATGCGTGCCTGAAGGTGGGTTACTTTCCTGACCACTGTAAGGTAGCAAAAATGATATTCATTCCCAAACCAGGTTAGCCACCGGACAGTCTAGCTAACTTCAGGCCTATATCTCTCTTAGAATTTACAGAGAAAGTCTTCGAGAAGATATTGGCAAACAGAGTAAATGCGTTCCTCGAACGCATTTAGTTGATGTAAGCTTTCCTCGGGTCTTAGCATAAACTTATATTTTTGTCTGGTCTAAACTTTCTTTTGTGCCTAATGCAAGATTATGTTTGTGTAATGTGTAAAATTAGTTCGTGTCTAGGCTAAGTTGTGTTTTTACCTGGCTTTTACTTATGTTTGCGCCTAGTAGAAAGTTCTTTTTGTCTAGTATACATTTATGTTTGAAGCATAAACTTATATTTTTGTCTGGTCTAAACCGCTAACGCCGTTCTACGGCGCTAGCCTTGATCACCGAGAAGTTAACAAAAATAGAAGCAGAACAAAGCCACGCAAATTTGGTGCTCCGTGACATCAAAAAGGCCTTTGACAAAGTATGGACAAGAGGTCAACAATACACGATCTTACACCAGGGCCTCAACCTCATACTTGAAAGAATACTTTGCGATTACGTGGTGGAGAGGAGAGGGTATGTGCACGTAAAAGACTTCAGTGACCCTGAGTTCGAACTCGAGGCGGGGGTGCTACAAGGCGGGTGTATAAGTCTCTGCTCTATAATATATACACAAACGACCTTCCCTAACCTCTAACAGAAGGCTCGTTATACGTCCAATTTGCGGACGCCTTATTAATGATCTGTACGACACTTTATCGGAATATGAATTATATTGCACAGAGTACGGCGGTAGAAATCGAAAACATCAACTATTTCGAGAGGAGATGGAAGATATCTACCAATGCCCCAAAGTTCCAGATAATTCCACTATTTCAACGAACCCTCGCAGACATCCGTGTGGGGGATGTACGCATCCCATACTGACGGAGGGCATGGTTTTGGGACTCCAGATTACGACTGGAGGGTATGAAAATCATGTGAAAAGGATCTCGCAAATGCACGGAGGGACTTGGGTGATTTTATCCGATTCATAAACCTAAGAACCTTCAACAAATTTAAAATCTATAATGCGTGCATCCGATCTAAACCCTTGTACTCCTCCAGTCCCCATAAACGCGATTCCCAAGACCCAGATCCTTAAACTGCAAAGGGTTTAGAATAAGGCTGTCTTACTTATAACGGGAACGCGAAGGAGAGAGATGAGAAGGCAGCGTGAGCTCCATGGCGAACTGGGGTTCACCCCATAAATTTAAAGCTTCACAATAGAGCAATACAGATCTGGGACGCCGTACACCAGCAACTCCCTCCCGAGTTTGTGCTCGAGCACATGGACTTTAATGACTCAAGACACAGAAGATCATTTATAAGTAGCAGACTGCTTATCAACAACGACATAAACCCAACGTTCACGTAAAAGTCCGTTCACAAATCAAACACAAACAAAGCCAATCATTGTGAAAACAATCTTTTTATATATACATTTCCCTTTAATTAGTAAAGCTCTAATTCCCCCCAAATAAAACGAAAGCGAAAAAAATAAGAATAAACGCAAAACCATGAACTAAAAAAACAGATACAAAAACTCTTCACCAGCAGTAGGGGCCAAAACCCCCTCTGCTATATAGGCTTGAATGCCTTTCGTATGTATATATATATATATATATATATATATATATATATATAGCTATATTATATATACTTAATACAAAAAAGAAAAACGCAAAGAAAGTCAGAGCAACCCTTTCCCAGGGATCTGTCTTGAATCCTTTTTAATTTCACTTTCCTATCATTTCCCTAATTTTCTCCACTATTTTCTCCTACTAAACACCTCTACTATATATATATATATATATATATATATATATATATATATATATATATTGTTGTGGTATTGCAAGGACAGAGTAGTGGCGTACGTACGTATAGGTTTGTTAAGTACTTCAAAACTCCTTTATTACGTTTTCTCTAAGAGTGCTATATTTTATTATTACGTTATTTTAATCTTTAAGGATTTCTAGTGCCATGCTCAGCGTTTCGAGGATTGAATTAAATACTTCTAAGAAAATAGATTTTTAATTACAACCTAAGAAACACAAAAGGGAAATCTAACAAAACAAACTATACCGCTATGAATTAAACGAGTTTAAGTGAGACTTACTAAATTAAACAAATGAATATAAAATGATGGTTGACCCAAAGATTACTTTAATATTGGACGCTAATTGACCTTCAAAAAATTAATGGAATTTATTTACCTTTGAAATACCCACACGTGAATCTAGTTGGAGACTGACCTTGGCCTTAATTTTTATTCAGATGCAAGGATGTTGTTTGCGGCCAGGTGCGTGGACGTATCACAGACACGCCAGCTGTTCGGCTGGTGAGAGGATTGGCTTGAAGCAACAGGTGATTTCGGTGCGTGCAACGGTTGGCGTTAAGCACGTTGGATTGGTAAGATGATTTCAACAAACGGGACCGTGAAAGTCTGCTTCTTCCAATCTTCTGCTTAATCTTGAAAAGATTCGCACTGACGAAGGATGAAAAACGAGTGAATCCTTTGACGAATGGGGAGTTTTGAGGGAGTTCACTTTTGGATATTCTTCAATGGCGAGGATTACCTTTGGGTTTTGTTGTAAACCGAGATAGGGGGTTTCTCTGACGAGAGATGATTAAGCTTGTTTCTCAATACAAGCTAAACTAAATTTTGGTTTGACCATCATGAACTGGCTCAGCATGAGCTTCTTCTGTGTTCCTTTCGTTGGGTTGCCGGGCACTCTAGCCTGACTCGTGGTCTCGATCCACAACTCGATCTTCCACTTTCGGTCGACACCGAACCGAGAGAAATTTGTGTTGTTTGTTGTATTCTTGTTTAACGCTATGGTTAAATTAATCTCCGCGTCGATAATTTTTCATTTCGTGGGTTGTAATTTCCCGACAGCGGGACAGTTGCCTTGTCCTCTATTAGCCCTAGTGTAGAGCTTTCATTTGTGGCCTGATTAGTCTTTTTTTGCCCTTTAGTATTAGGTTGTACCTTTTTTTGTCAAAAGTTCCTCTTCCCATTCCGAATCAACCTTTACCTAAAGCAAAAAGAACTCACACACTCTAACTCCAATCACTCCAATATTATTAGTAAAGAAAAATACCGAGGTACAAAACAATAAAATAAATGGTCAGCCTACCAGCTACCAAAACAATAATTCCTATATGTTTATATTTAAAAATATGGGATAGAAAAGTACTTCCCACTCGCAAATTTTGTATATACACGAATAATAATTTTCAAAATAATTCTAAACTTATAATGTAGAATCCGTTCTACATTATAAGTTTAGAATTATTTTGAAAATTATTATGAAAAGGATTTCGTGTTAAATTCAGTTTAAGATGAAAGATCTTAAGTTAAAAATATTATTAATGAATAAGATTTAAGTTAATTTTAAATCTTTAAATTCAAAAGAAATAACTGAACTAGATGTCATGAACGCCCTCAAAACAATAATATCCCATCATGCTCGGTGATCTGGCATAGATGCGGAAGAGTTGGGTGGTTGTCCTTTTTAGTGCTGAAAAGGACGAGAATTGAGGCCACCGATATTTGATTTCTATCTACACCAAAACATAATTTCATGCCAGAGATAAACAATCATATACGCTAGATTCAAACATAAAGTTACACCAGCTTCAAACATAAATGTATACTAGACAAAAAGAACCTTCTATCAGGCGCAAACATAAGCGAAAGCCAGGTAAAAACACAACTTAGCCTAGACACGAACTAATTTTACACAATACACAAACATAATCTTGCATTGGGCGCAAAAGAAAGTTTAGACCAGACAAAAATATAAGTTTATGCTTCAAACATAAATGTATACTAGACAAAAAGAACCTTCTACCAGGCGCAAACATAAGCGAAAGCCAGTTAAAAACACAACTTAGCCTAGACACGAACTAATTTTACACAATACACAAACATAATCTTGCATTAGGCACAAAAGAAAGTTTAGACCGGACAAAAATATAAGTTTATGCTAAGACCCGAGGAAAGCTTACATCAACTAAAACACAAGCTTGCCTCAGACACAAACATGGTTTATGCTAGGCCAACATAATTTTAAATCAGACACAGAAGTAAACTTAGACCAGACACAAACACGCGTACACGACACAAAAACGTAAGCATATCCCAGGCATTAACATAGTTTATACTAGAGACGCGTCTATGCTTACGCCAGACACAAAGGTAAGCTTAGACCATATATAAACATAAGCTTATACAGTTACACTAAACAAAAAGTTTAGCTTATACTGAGGATATTTGTGTGAATGTCCTTAAGGAATTTAAGTTAAATGTGCGCAGGCGTAGTATGCTGTTACTATAACATTGTGAGGGGGAGGGAGGGGAGATCTGACATTTATGGCAATCATCTAATATGTAGGGAAATTTTAAAGTGCTCTCCTCTTGTTTCTGTTTGGCCTAATCTTCTTTTTCTTTCTTCTTGTTCTAACTCATTCCTCCTCACCAATTAAATTGAATTGTATAAGTTTCTGTCCTCCGCTTAAAAGGTTGGTTCGAATTATGGTAGAAATAAATAAACTAGTGAAAATCCAGATTATTCATTTCTTTAGGGATGTTACAATCCCTATCAAGAACGAGCTTCCAGACATAAGGTCTTTTTTCTTTGTATAAAGTGCCTCAACCATCCTCCCTCCGTCTAAAAAATGCTACTAACGACATCCAAGACGGAATACTCTCCTTAATTGCCAATTAAAGCATGTATCGCAGCGACTGAAAGAAGAAAAGGACTTAAGGCTGAATCCTCTCCTCATCAAATTTAGCAATTATTTTGGGGAGACAAAATTGTACTTCGGTAAACCTCTGCTTTGACTCTGTTTGGCCTCGGCACGCACACTTGTGAAAAGGTCGAAATTTGTAACCAGGAAAACGACCACTTAAAACTATTTAGGATGTCACAACAATTTATAATCATGTTTTTTACAATAGTGTTTCCTAGTAATTGAGTTTAGGATATATGTTTATAGTTAAATCCAAATGAATGATGAAAAAACTCCTATAAAAATTGCAGAGCTCTTGAAGGGATCCCAGATTTACCTAGTTTAAGATGGTCCCAGTTTACGCATATTTGAAGAATGGAGGTAGAAAACTTGAAATGGAAGAAAATTTCAAAAAGTCGAATTATTTATATTTTAATAATAAAAAAGTAGATAAAAAATCGAATGTTAGTGTAGATAAAGGGGCGTAGTAAAAGGTGCGAAGAAAAATTAAAGAAAGTAGCAGAAGCGAGTTGCAATCAGCTTCCTGCGTCGCAGGATCGCTGATTGCGAGCGGCGATTCGACTCCTTCAAGCGAAGCTTTTAAACAGCTCGCTTGCACTTCTAGGCACGTTACAGTTACTAACAAACATACTGTAACGCAATTGCATTAAAAGAGGCCTAAATAAATCGAGGTGATTTCCACGAAACATAAATTCCTGTAAATAAGATTGCAAGAATTCTCTTTTGTATCCATTCATTATTTTTGATTTTTGTCTCCTCTTTATTTCTGTAAGATTCTTCATTCTGGGTTTGAACACCTGATTTGCTATGAAATTTAGCTAATGGTTCATAGTTTATAAACATATCCTACGGTGAGGATCTTTTAGTACGCTTTCAATTTGTCGGACTGATGTTGATCATTCCTAAACAACCTGACAAATTTTCGAAAACAGATTAAAATAGGTGAGCTTAATATAGAATAGGTTAGGTTAACCCCAGCAATTATTTAATCTATTTAAAGAAAAGGGTCCTCAAGTTTTTGCCATTTGAAGAATAGTGGCTCCTGGGTAAACTGTGATAAATATTCTTCAAAGGGTCCCAAATAACTAATTAGAGATGATGTTGGAAAAGTGAGTTCTTTTTAGAGAATTTGATTTAACTTAAAGATCGCTCCCCCCCCCCTTCCCCCACCAAAATAATAATAATCTTGCCTAACATTTTGCATTGCTGTTGCATATAACCAAACCTAAAATTCGATAGATTAGGTGGTAGTGCAACAGCACCAAGTTGAAAGACGTCATCAATGTATTAGTTAAGTGCTTCAGGTTGGACAATGAATAAACAATAAACTATCGAAAAATAATTAATTTCGGTTCGAAAAGGATTATTGCCCGAAAACGTTTTAAGCTCCTGATTACCTCATTAGTGGAAATAAAGTCAAATACGAATTTAGTAAAAGTTTAAATAATAAAGTTTTAATAAAATCTGCACGATTGCAGTCTAAATAGTTTGAACGATTTTAAGTTATAACTTGAGCAACGAAAGATTTACTTAAGAAACGTTTGAATATTTGACGATAAATGGAGTTACTACGACAAATAAAAAGTAAACACTTAGATATACGCTTGATAGACGAATAATTTTTTTTCTTGTAAACACACAAAATTACTTAATAGATTGAAAAGTCAAAGATGAAAAGTGTAAAGAGAGTAGTTTAAAATATAAATGAGAACTAAGGAAGTTTGAAGTTTTTTTCGTTCTACCAGAAGCATCGACTAATTATCTCAATGGCATTCTCTTATCTCTGCCCTCCTTGGTCTTTGGAGTTCTGATTAAAAATGTTTAATTTCACACTTTTGCGGGCATATAACGCACTTCCACACCAATTTCCCGACCTCCTGTATGGAAGACCGGTGGTCCCTTTAAGTGGGAGAAGGTGCGAGCTTGGTTGAGTGTGAGAAAAAACACCCTCTCACATCAAGACATTCCGCTTACAGCAAGTTAATTGGATACCCCCAAATACATTTGGAAGTACACGGCCTCAACCACTTTTTAGCCAGACCCTTGCTGGGTGAGGGTGGTCTTTGCCTAAGTAAAATTACTAAGATTTAAGGAAATAAACTTTGAGTTGATTCGAAAGGAATATTTAGATCAAGTTTATTAAAATTTCTTTGTTATCCGATTTCGAAGTGATGCTGCAATCGCTAGTTTGGTAAAGTGACTTTTCCGTTCCTCGAAAGAAAACTAAATTAGAATTTGACTTTGTCGTAGTCAATTTGAGAACAAAATTGCTCCTAGAGCAAGGCATAATTCACTGCATCCATATAAACGGCGAGATAGAGTTTCTTCCACTTACTTTGTCGTATATCGCTTGATGATGATTAAATATGCGTTCATAAGTGGAAGTGACCTGGAGTGATGTTCAAATTATCTTTAATCTTTGTGGAATAATCCTTTCTGCGAATCAGTCTGCGATTTCTTATATCGGTGTCATCAAGCTTATTTTCTTAAGCCTGGCATAATTGTACGTTAATTATTTAGGGAGCGAGATTATTCGAGAAAATATTCTTGTTCATTTCTATTGCATGAGCCGTTGCAATTCTTGCTTTGTTCAACGCGTTTTCTCACATAAAATTTAGATAATTTCTCGCTGGTCGTCATTTCTTTTTTGCTCATTAAAGACGAGCCCTACCGATAATAGTGCGAGTATATTGCGATTAATTTTTATTTAATTATAAGTTTTTTTTAATGCTGTTGAGCTGGAACAAGCTTTGCTTAATGTTTCTCTCAGGTAATTATAGGAAAATTATGTAATTTTTCATACAATCAACCATTTTATTCCAGCCCAAAGAAAAATAATGAAAAAATCAGCTCTTGGTAAAGCTAAGAGGATCTTAAGAGGATGCAAAACATCAAAAAATAAAAAAATTATTGATTTCATTTAGGCAATCACTAAAGGGCACTTATAACTAAATGGAAAAAAAGAATCACTGAAACGTGTATTTACAAAGGAAATTAAATGCATTTTTCATGATTAGTGAGATGGACTTTTTTGCATGAAAGCTTGTCAATATGTGTACGAACACAAAAATAACTCGGGTATTACTTTGAGATAAAACCCTCATGATAAAAGTTAAATTACAAATGGCAAACATTCTAACTCTGTCTTAGAAAGCATTCTATTGAAAGGGGAGATCGCAAAGTAATAATATAATAAAAAAACATAATAACAAGGAGACCCTGACAATAAGCATCATCATATTACAGCCATAACAATAGCTATCGACTCAATTAGTGCGATGGAACTTTTAATATATTTATAATTAAAAGATGAAGCCAGAAAGTTTGGTTATACATACAAACAGTGACATAATGTCATTAGTAATAGGGGGAGTGCCATTGTTTGGGGAATTACATTTTACATTCGTTTATAATTGGAAGAGGGTGGAAAATATAAGGTTGGTTCATTAGTTTATTGGCTCAATTAGGTCGACCATTGAATATATACATAAATATGTATAAAAGGATGATATTTAATCCGTAAAAATAAAAAACCTAATAGCTTATAATTTATATCAATAAACATATATCATCGTCGAAGCCGTAAAGCTTTTTGTCGATTTGTTAAACGTTATGAAAAGTAGAATTGTTGTATTGACCTTAAAAATTCCAAACTCATTAGGAAAATGAACGACTTTGCAACGAGAAAAATTGGCTAAGCTTATATATACTAAAGGAAAATTAAATATATATATATATATATATATATATATATATATATATGCAGGAAATCCTACAGGAAAAATTAAAATTGGCTAAGCTTATATATATACTAAAAGAAAATTATAAATATATATATATATATATATATATATATATATATATATATATATATATATGGTGTGGTTGGTAATTTATCTCCTAACTCGTTACCAAAGTTACTTGTTAAGGACTTGAATGAATTGTCTAGGAATATTTATATCTTATTATACCTAATGCGGAGGAGTCTTCGGACTACTCCTTATACTTCATTCGGCCCGTGTCCTGAATGGGTTTATTGACTCAGAGTGATAGAGGTTGGCTACGGAGGGATTGGAAGGAACTTTGCCAGCAGCAAACCAGAGGAAGTTAGATACACAACGATATGAAAATAAAGTTTTAATAAAAACTAAACAAGAAAATATATATATATATATATATATATATATATATATATATATATATATATATATACAAATAATGTGCTTTGAGAGATAAATTAATGTGAATCTCGGATATCTCACTTGGCTTCAAAATTACTATTCACCATACAAATCCCTATACAATGGTAATACGGGTAAGCTTCGCGGTGAAGTCAGAGAATGTGAAAAGGAAGGGTTACCTTGGAACCTGATTTTCGGGTGGCGCTGGTAGGTGAAGGTGGTGAGGTAAAGGGTGGAGACGATGAGGTAGGTTCTCCAGGGACCGACATGATCCCACAATTCCGTCGCGATTCTTCCTGGAAGAAGGCGGTTACGGGAGCTTCTTGTTACAGATGGCCCCACCCTCGTGAACTCCGAGGAATCTTGGGTGCCTTTGTTAGGGAGGGGGGCTAAGTGACCTATCGATGCGAAGGGTCACGGAGAAAAGCCGAGATGTAGTTTTCTCGCTTAGGGAACCAGAGTGAGTCTGTTTGTACCTTCGGCTCTTACACATGAGTAAGAGCTTGGGTCTACACTGCCTTGCAGACCAACGAGGTAAGGAGCCTCTCTAACTGGGACCAATCTTCTCTCTGAAGACTTGATGCTTCGACGAATTACCACTACAGCGATAGATGGAAATTCCTGTCCCGCCAGACGCTGTGCAAGCTCTACTACTGAAGGTTAAAAGAATTTGTCTTTTATACTCGAAACTCGGGAGAGGTTCTCAGGGCGCCGGAAGTAGATTAGATGTCAAGCTACTCCATTTCGATCTTTATAAACTTCTGAAAACTATCGGAAGCGAAGATGTGCTCCCATTTAACGATAAACAGTCCGGGAAGGAACTACGTGGTTAGCTGAAATGGCCGGCGGTTTCTTCCGGTTCGAGACAACCAGATATTGGGCCGGAAGGGAAAAGGTTGATAAGCGTCCCGCACGGAAGGGAGGTGGGCAAAGCTTGGGAGCATTATGCTATGCTCCTATTTCCCTAGACATCCCGAGGGGACATTATTCTGAAGTGGTACGAGGAATAATGTCACAAGATATAACCTACTCGCAGTTACAATCTATAGCCAAAATGAGATCCCAGAAAACATACATACGCGAAACACACACAAAAAATGAACCTAATAAAACGGCACTATTTCGCAACAAGGTCTTAGAAATTACAGTTATAACTAGATATACATAAAAAAATAAATAGAACATACATATGTACACAAGAACCCCCCCCCCAAAAAAAAATAAAATAAAATGTCGGGGCAGTTCCGGTTAGTCGCCACAACTAAGGCCTTCGTCTATCGGATTGCGTGATAAATTATCAGCAATGACGTTATCCGTTCCATTTACGTGAGATACATTGTATTTGTATTCTGACAATAAAAGAGACCATCCCATAAGTCTGCCGTTCTGACCTTCACAATTTTTTAAGTAGGTTAGTGGCCTATGGTCCGTTTCGACAGTAAAAGGTCTACCAATCAAGTACATCCTAAATTTTTGAATGCTTCTCTTCTATTTCTTCTTGTCTTCACCTCTTTTCTTCTTGTCTTTGTTGTTCTTCTATCTTTTCCTCACGTTCATTCCTTTGTTCGTTCTGAACGTATTCGATCAATTCCTTGCCCGAAAGACCCCAAACTTGTTCCTGTTTATGGAACATCTCAAATGAAGAGGAAGACATCTTGGATACGCTGTCGGATCCGCTGATTCATGAAAGAGCTTTACGACCCAACTCAGATTATACGGACGTGACAAATAATATACACAATAATAATAAAAAAATAACGAAAATACAAATAGTTATATGCTCGATGAGATGCTGCCAGCAAGGATTATGGAGGGTAACCTATCCCTTTTATATTGTATATCGATGATACAAAAAAGAAACAAAATTAAAAGGACACGGGATCAAATCTTATTTCACCAACAAAATTTATAATGCTTTATTATTTGTTTCATCTAAACTTGGGCGCTTGGTAATTAGACAAGGGGAATTTCAAAATTTACGGGTTCGAAACAAACCGCACACCTAATGACACCACAATTAAATATGGTATAATATATATATATAAATAATGTGCTTTGAGAGATAAATTAGGGTTACCTTGGAACCTGATGTTCGGATGGCGTAGGTAGGTGAAGGTGGTGAGGTAAGGGGTGGAGACGATGATGTAGGTTCTCTAGGGACCGACATGATCCCGCAATTCCGTCACGATTCTTCCTGGAAGAAGGCGGTGACGGGAGCTTCGTGTTACAGATGGCCCCACCCTCGTGAACTCCGAGGAATCTTGGGTGCCTCTGTGAGGGCGGGGGGCGAAGTGAACAATAGACGCGTAGCGTCACGGAAAAAAGCTGAGATATAGTTTTCTCGCTTGGGAACCAGAGTGAGGCTGTTTGTAGCTTGGGCTCTTACACGTGACTACGAACTTGGGTCTGCACTGCCTTGCAGACTAACGGGAAAGGATCCTCCCGCACTGGGACTGATCTCCTCTCTGAAGACTTGATGCTTCGACGAATTACCACTACAGCGATAGATGACAATTCCTGTCCCGCCAAACTCTGTGAAAGCTCTACTACCTGCTTAAGGAACCAGAGTCAGGCTGTTTGTAGCTTCTGCTCTGACACCTAAGTACGAGCTTGGGTCCGCACTGCCTTGCAGACCAACGAGGTAAGGAGCCTCCCTAACTGGGACCAATCTTCTCTCTGAAGACTTGATGCTTCGACGAATTACCACTACAGCGATAGATGGAAATTCCTGTCCCACCAAACTCTGTGAAAGCTCTACTACCTGCTTAGGGAACCAGAGTGAGGCTGTTTGTAGCTTCTGCCCTGACACGTAAGTACAAGCTTGGGTCCGCACTGCCTTGCAGACCAACAAGGTAAGGAGCCTCCCTAACTGGGACCAATCTCCTCTCTGAAGACTTGATGCTTTGGCGAATTACCACACCAGCGATAGATGGCAATTACTGTCCCGCTAGACACTGTGCAAGCTCTACTACTGAGAGTTAAAAGAATTCGTCTTTTATACTCGAAACTCGGGAGAGGTTCTCAGGGCGCCGGAAGTAGATTAGATGTCAACTACTCCATTTCGTTCTTTATAAAATTCCGGCAACTATCGGAAGCGAAGATGGGCTCCCATTTATTAATAAACAGTCCAGGAAGGAACTTGGTGGTTAGCTGAAATGGCCAGTGATTTCTTCCGGTTCGAGACAACCAGATATTGGGCCGGAAGGGGAAGGGTTGATGAGCGGCCCGCCCGGAAGGCAGGTGGACAAACCTTTGGAGCATTATGCTATTCTCCTACATGAATGATTGTACTATTCATTTAATTCAATGAAATCTACACCGGCCTTAAATGTGGCCTCTAGCCGGCGTCGCCACCTGCTGCCAGCCTTCTCGACGGTCCCCCTGTTTACCTGGGTGGAATCTGTACTGATCCTGGACCTAAGCTCCCGCTTAGTGGACTTGTTTGTCTCTGTCTCAACTACACTTCAAACATAATAGTTCAGGAGTTGCAGTTTAAGGAGTTATAAGGCCAGATGTTCGAAGTGATGTGGTCAAATAAATTGTTTGACTGGCAATACTGGGTTCTCCTACTTGTGTGACATACACACGGCCTTCCAGCGGCCACCTTTTGAATAGGAGGCAACACCAACTCTTTCAGGTACTTGATGTAGCCATCCGTACTGAGTCTGAGGCCCTCTAGGAAGATAAACGGGGCATAAAGTTGCCTTCATTATTGACCACCCCTAACACCATGATGTAGACCGGAAACTTGGTCGATATAACTCTCGGTGCATTTTTAAGGGACACAACAACCAGCTGTCGTTTTTCGACTTCCTCATCTGGTCATTGCGGAAATTCTTCTTTTCTGAGAAGAGCCAAAGTACGTCAGGATTCAGGGAATGCTTCGTTTTGTTCACAAGCTTCGCAGCAGGTTAGTTACAATTATCATTCGCCTTCTGTGGCATAAGCTGCTCTTTTCTTATCCCGCTGGTACTGGACTTAAATGACTTCCTGGGATCTTTGTCAATGATGGAGTGGATCTTCGCAACAAATTCGGATTTTATTCTTCATATCAGAACGTTTACAGCAATGTTATCGAGCCGCTGTACCTTTGTAATCACATCTTGACTCATTCATTTGCACTCACATAGGGCTAGATATGGCAACGCACCATTGATTCATTCACATAATGCTACCGCGACATACTTGTCACCTAAGAAACCGACCAAACAAGTTAAACTTTCAAATGCACAGCCATGCAACACGTATGGTTTTCAGGTCTTTCACTCAAGATTTGCAAGTTTGCTCGACTATTTGGTTCATCAAATTATTTATTTAGGTTAACTAATTAATTTTCAAACTAACTATATTTACGTTTGCTCTCTCATTGTATTATTAAAAGAAAATGTGCACTCATTCGACTCATTTTTATTCCTCTAAGTACACACTGAATTGACGCACATAGATTCAGATGACCTATAGCTGGACAAAAATGACTTTTTTGACCACCGTATTTCAAAATCTATCGTTTAAAATTTCAAAATGTATCATTAGTATATTTAAATTTTACCATCAACCTAAATACCATCTTAATTATTATGCACTCTGTACAAATTTGATTTAATAATTCTGTATAACTATTTTTAATCATTGTTTTACTTTAATGATATTTGATATATCGAATTCACTTTTCGTTCACAAGAACTAAATTCATTTATACTCATATATTATTTTAACTTACGAATTAGTGTTATCATGTAAATACTGTCTTAATGATTATTAGGCAGTTTTGAACAAATTTGAGCTAATTATTCTGTATAAATAAATATTTTTAATCATCATTTTACTCTAATGATATTTGATGTATCGAATTAACATTTAGTTCAAACAAACTAATGTTATTTTATACTCACTTATTATTTTAACCAACATTTTACCTCATACTTTTTATTCTATTTTTCCATGCGAATAAATCTTCATTATTATATTTTTACTCAATTGATAAATTCTGATTGAAATTTAATATTATTTTGATTCGAATGCTCTTAATTATTATTATTTTCATCTTATTTCCTATTTAGTATACTTTTGAAGGAACCACCAAAATGTATCTATATTTGCTAATTCAGAGGGTTGGGTGATTTGTAATGATCCATTTATACAAAATTTGAACGCACACATGTACACAGTGTTTCGACATAAACGACGATTCATTTTGTTTGCCTTCCCTGGTCACGTTAACTTCCTTTGGGTGACAACAAACTCCGTTCCCTCAAAGCTGTCATATTGCCCTTTACATTCCTTTTGTTTATTGACACCAGTCTGTTACACTGATATTCTGTTTCCCAAACATTGTTATCGTTTTCTTACTATAAATTCCTTTCTCACCACGTATCTATAAAATTCCTTTGATAAGCAATCTCTGCTCTCTCTGACTCTCTCTTTCGAACAAACATTGACTTCAAACAAAGCTCTTCTCCAGGAATCCCATTGGTCACGCCCACCTTATCTACACATAAAAAACAATCGGACATTAGTCACAGATACATATTACTCTCAACATTTTCATTATTCACAACATCCACACGGTCGATCAAATCACTTCGAGTTCATTGTTGTGATCCTTCCACCACGGTGGATAGGACTCACAAGTTCCAGCCATTTATCTTATAAAACCTCAAGTTCAAAATATAATTAATTTTTCATACAGCTTATTGTAAAATCCAAATACAAACTTATTTGTTGAACGCCCTCAAGAACGAACTCAAATCATGTAGCAGAGAAGGAATATTGGTTTTAACTTGGAACTGGTGGTGACCCCCGCTACAATCAAGCATCAACCTCTCCGCTTACTACAAGAATCAACTTCTTCACTTGTTACATATATATATATATATATATATATATATATATATATATATATATATATATATATATATATATATATATATATATATATGGGTGGGTTGGACAAAATAATTGGAATAATTGGAACAGTAGAAATTTAACACCAATATTTCAATGAGCCAAAATATTACGAATATCTATTCCAATTTCATTGCGAGTTTTTTATTTTAATTGTAGATACATAGTTTTATTTATCAACATTAATGATTATTTATTTTTTTCAGATCATGGTATAGATGGTAAGATACGTGACCTCATTGAGTTCGAAAAAGGGAAAATTGTTGGAGCTCTAATCGAATTGCAGGAGCTTCCGTCACCAGAACATCTAAACTCATTGGTTACTCGAGAGCTACTATATCAATGACCATGTTAGAATTCAATAAGCAGGAGAAGTAATTCCAGCAGGAATTTGAAGCTCGCTGAAAGAGACCGACGAGTGCTGAAACGCACTGTTATGAAAAATCCGGGTACAACTGCCTCTAAAGTGACTGCAGAGTTGAATCAACTCTCACTAGCCCAGTTTCTACTTGAACTGTTCGCCGCGAGCTAATAAAGCCAGATATCATGAAAGATCCGCCATCAAGAAGCATCTGCTTTCTTATCAAATCATTCAGAAAAGGATGAACTGGTGTAGAGATCACAAGGGATGGTCGACAGACCAATGGAAGCCAGTAATATTCTCCAACGAGTCCAGGTTTTCTCTTTACCCTTACTGCGGGGCGAGATTATGTGTGGAGGCAGCTCGTAGAAGCTTTTAATCCTGACCTCTTCTTCCTACAGTGAAGCACGGAGGAGGCTCAGTGATGCTTTAGTCAGCCATATGTTGGAATTCTCTTGGTCCAATCGTTGCCCTGCATGGTAGGATCAGCAGCAACGAATATCTGAATGTTTTGGAGGATCAAGTCCATCACACGGTCGAGATATTAGTCCCTGATGGTGAGTGTTTTTTCCAAGATGACAATGACCGAATACACACCGCTCATGTTGTTAAGAATTGGTATGGAGAGCATAGGAGTGAGCTTCAACACAGGGAGTGACCCCCACAATCTCCATATCTTAATATTATTGAGAATTTGTGGTGCGTCTTGGAGCGACAGGTTAGAAGTCGTTACCCCTACACAGTTGTGTCGGAAACAGCTGTAGCAACTATTGGTAGAGGAATGGCTCAAAATTCCTCTCAATGAAGTCAGGAAGCTATATGAATCAATTCCAAGATGCATCGACGCTGTTCAGAGAGCAAAAGGAGGAACAACACTGTATTAAATAAATATTCATTGAATGTAACATGTGTTCCAATTGTTTTTTCCAACCATTCTATATATATATATATATATATATTAGTGTAGTTGGATAGCAGTCTTTCCTGAATGCAAATTTTGTTGAAGAACTTTTCCACCAAGACATTGCACGAGTGAAACAAATACTCGTGAATAATGGTTTCTCAAACAGCATGATTGACGAAGAACTCCAATAATTTTTAAATAACCATAACAAACATGCAGATAAAACTGAAAGTAATCATGGAGAAGTCAACAACATCAAAGTGTATTACAGAAACCACAAACCAGATGTCCATGGCCTATAAAATAGATGAAAAGAAAAAGACCTCAAGGAGATTATTAACCTTAACATCAAGGTTAAAAATCAAAGGGATAAAATCTAACTTATTATTTATTATAAAACAAAAAAAGCCAGCAATCTACTAATGAAAAACAACACCTGTCTAAACTACTCGAATCTCAAGTCAACCAATATAGTTTATGAGTTCATCTGCCCCGATAAAGACTTTAAGCTTTATAAAACCTCAAAATATATTAGCATGATAACCACTACACTTTCGAGGCGTTTAACCATGCATCTACAAATTGGAGGGCCTAAGAATCATATGGAGAGTGCCCATAATATTAACCTAACGATAGATATGCTCGTTGATAACAGCATTATTAAAAGAAAAGAGGTCAAAAAAGCGAGGCTGAACATCTTACAAGCCATATTAATAAATGAAGTTAAGCCAGACATCAACAGTCACGCAACAAGCTAGAATCACACATTAAAACTATATATATAAATTAAATAGTTTAAAGAACATATTTGGAAAAGCGGGTATTAATCTAGCCTTTAAATATAATAATTCCTTAAACCAATTGATGATTGCCAGGAAACCCAAAGAACATCATAACATAGGAGTATATGCAATACCATACAACGATTGCCATAAAGTTTATATAGGGGAAACGGGGAGAAATCTAGACAAGAGATTGTATGAACACAAAAGAGATATTAGAGTGGGCAGCGAAAGCAGTGGAATATTTTGCTATGTTAGAGACTTAAATCATTCGATCGATTTCAATGGAAGTAAAATGTTATTTAAATCGGCCAACTATGTTAAGTGAAGAATCGTAGAATCGAGCTTGATATCGTCAGTTCCTAATTTAAATCTATCTGAGGGTCAATTTTCTTTTAATCCTGTAATACGAAAGCAAATAAACAAAATAGTAAAATGTCAGCCCTTCAATATGTTTAGGCCTAACCCCCCCCCCCCCCCCTCCTGATTAGCCACAAGTAGGAAATTGGGGAAAAAGAGAAGGGATCTTTCACGACCTGACCCTGTGTTATGTTTGTAAGCACTTTTCTTATATTTTCTATCCAGTGTCAGTTGAAAAAGGGTGTGAGATACACCGAAACTGTTCTGAATTAAATTGTCTTCGGAGAATGTGGTTTAATGCCTCATCTTTTCTTGCGATATTGCATTAATTTTCATTATATATATATATATATATATATATATATATATATATATATATATATATATATATATATATATATATATATATATATATATATATATATGCACACTTGTTTTTCTAAAAGGAAAACAAACAAGATTGTCCAAGAGCTTTCATGTTACCTTCTTCAAGGGCAATAAAAGAGAAAATGAACAGAATAAGGTCAAAACAAGCTGAGGCAAGGATCTCAAATAATGTACGCACGATTTGAATTAAATAAATTTACTATCTAATATAAAATGAGAACAAATGTGGGGTAAAATAATTTAGATATTTCAAATTTGTTCTTTTGCAAAATTTTAAAAATACTAAATTTATCTAATTTAAATGAACCTTTATTTAGATTTAAATTTACTTCTTTGGACAAGCTAATTAATGCAGATTAAACTGAACATGTAATTTAGCCTACAATTTTGCCAAAGTTAATTATTAAGAATTGAATTATTAATTAAAAAGTTTGAAGGAGAGAATTATTGCCAAACGTAACGTTAATTATTCAAATGTTTTAATGTTGATGTTACCTATGGCAATAATTTTCATAATCATTCCTTTTGCATCTATGACATCCCTTGTAAATCTTGTTCATGTTTTTATATTGATCAAACCACCAAAGGATTAAAAACATAAATTTTGTCGGAGAGGACAAACTTCCAATGCTCTCTCTGTTCATATGTCTACTTTCGACCATGAAATACATTTTGTTTGTCTATCTAATGTAATTGAGAGAAATTTAGTTTAATCTGCATTAATTACTTGTTCCCAAGAAGTAGATTTAAATTCGATAAATTTGTATTTATAAAAATTTTCAACAGTAGAATTTTAATTTGTTTAAATAATTTTAACTCACATTCGTTTTTCATTTTATGCTCGTTAGTAAATTTGTTTAGTTTAAACGGTTTGTGCTTACGTTTGTTTGAGGTCGTCGTCTCTGCATGATTCGACTTACCATTTTAAAATAATCACCCTAGGTTTGTATTCAAATGCGGTTTCCAGACGTCATTACGCTGTCCACTGTTTTTTGTTTGTTATTTTGCAGTGCTCTGCCCTTTCGGGGAGGAGCTAAAGATGGAGTCATTAAATTTCTTTGAAGTTGGTGACTGTGTATTCAAAATTTACTCGAGAAGTTCGAAATAAATGTAACCCACTTCCCGAGTGTGGGAAGATTGTAAAAGATCTCTGTTTAATTCAAGTGACGTGTTTTTCCTCGGAACCCCTAACAGAGTTTAGGTTGAATTTTCTTCTACTCCATCGTGGGACAGTTGTTAACCCTTTTTCTCTCTCCTTTGAGGTCTTCGTTCGAATCTAGACGGCGGCAGATTTTTTTTTTATATGAAATTATATATAACTAAGAAGATGAAGACAAGAAAACATTGTTCGTATCTTTACTTTGATTTTTTTTGTCGTTCTTGTGCTGTTTTCTTCCATTCTTTAGGATATCTATGACGTTTATCCTTGTCGTCTTTCTAGCTCATCTAATGATCTTGCCACTAGTTCATCCCAGTTCGACATTGAATTCATTACTGTTTCTATTATATTTGCTGAATTATTGTTCTGTTCAGCTATTAAAAGAATTGTTTTTCTGTTATGCCAAATATTCCCACCATAACTAGTAAATTAGTTAATGTGACCTATGGGCTGTATTAATTCTTATCATGTGTTGCTCCAAAATATTATGAATAGATAATCGACTTATGTTTTCAGACAAATGGACATTTTACTTTTGAAGATGCCGTCTGCTCTTCAAAATGCTTGCCAGCAGAGAGTAATTATGCAATGGATTTCGCAACTTTTTCATGAGTCACCATTATCTGTTGCCATAAAAAGAGGTAGTTAGTTGTCTATGGTTTCGTTTTGATGGTTGTAAATTCATGTTATGTAAACCAGTGCTTTGTTAGTTTGTCATGACTTTGGATTTGTCAAGAATATTTTTTTAGGCCGACCCTTTTTGTTTGAAAGTTATGCTCTCCAAACAACGTTTGACAGTGACGGTCCTTGGTTGTATGACACCCTGGGCGGCCGCCTACCTGCTACCCTTTCCCCTTCCACAACGTACCATCCCTCAACACACACACATAGACACACAGCTGTTCAGATTCAGATTCGTTTATTTGTCATATGCACGCCATGAAATGCTTTGGACAAGAAGAACCAATCAACTCACTATTTACAACACCCCCAAAACAATGAATAGAAATGTACATAAACAGAAGTATCAGAATGCAGAAAAAACATAAAGATAAAATAACAAATTTGTCTATATACTTGTGCAGTATCCACTGTAACATGGACAGTCTAAAATGTGTGTGCATGAATTTTTGTGTCAAATATGATGTAGGACAATGTCTCAAACAGTTATATTGAGTTAAGTCCATTAATAGCCTGATGGTAAAAGCAGTCTTTCGGTATATTGGTGCTCGCAGTCAAGCTCCTATAGCGTCTGGCAGAGGGTAGCAGGCACAAACATGTATGTGCTGGATGGCTGTGATCTTTAATGATGCTGCGTATCTTCCGCAGACACCGGCCTCGGTAAATGTCCTAGATGGAGGGGGAGACTGCTTCTAGTGATGATATATGCCATCCGCACCACACTCTGTAGTGTTTTATGGCTGTGACTGAAGCAGGTTCCATACCACACTGTGATTCAGGCTTTCAGAAGGCTCTCGATGTTACACATGTAGACGTTGATGAGGATGCTAGTGTTTATGCCAACCTCCCTCAAGCTCATCATGAAATATAGCTGCTGACGAACTGTCCTGACCACAGTGTCTGTGTGTAACGACCATGACAAATCCTCCGTGATATGGACGCCAATGAACTTGAAACTGCTGAATCTTTCTGGCTCTTGAGCCCACTATTATCTCTTTAGTTTTGTTAACGTTCAAGGAGAGGTCATTGTCCTGACACAAATTGGCCGATGTTTCCACCTCATCTTTATATGCGGCCTCATCGTTATTTGTGATGAGGTCCATGATGGTTGGTTGTGTCGTCAGCAAACTTAAAGATAGAGTTAGAAATGTGCCTGGTGGTGCAGACGTGGGTGAACAAACAGTTGTGTTTACAAATCCAAGTTTGTGAATTGATCCCCCAAATAGTTTTTATTACAGATTTATACCCAAAGTATATACAGTCATGAATTAAAATAAAGAACTGAATATGAAAAAAAATTAATAAGAATAGGAAATAAGAAAACATATAATATAAAATAATCAAAAAAACTTTTAACTACAACACAAATAGAATAGAAAGTTCTTTCTGCAGTCCACAAATCCTTCAAAAACAATAATAATAATAATAATAATAATAATAATAATAATAATAATAATAATAATAATAATAAAAATAATAATAATAATAACTAATACTAAAATAAATAATAATAATTATTAAATAATTAATAATAAAATAAATAAATAATAATAATAATCATTCAATAATTAATAATAAAATAAACAAATAAATTAACAATAATAATGAAAATAATAATAATAAGAAGACTAATTATAACCTGAAAGTCTTTATAGGAAAAAGCGAAATGGTTTACTTTCCTACTTAATATGAAAGGATATTCATAGTCTTTGTTAAGACTACAGCCTATTGCACCGTCATAGACACGCGTTTGTGTGATCGTTCATGAACGCATATTGCACCGTCATAGACACGCGTTTGTGTGATCGTTCATGAACGCATATTGCACCATCATAGACACGCGTTTGTGTGATCGTTCATGAACGCATATTGCACCGTCATAGACACGCGTTTGTGTGATCGTTCATGAACGCATATTGCACCATCATAGACACGCGTTTGTGTGATCGTTCATGAACGCATATTGCACCATCATACACACGCGTTTGTGTTATCGTTCATGAACGCATATTGCACCGTCATAGACACGCGTTTGTGTGATCGTTCATGAACGCATATTGCACCATCATAGACACGCGTTTGTGTGATCGTTCATGAACGCATATTGCACCATCATACACACGCGTTTGTGTTATCGTTCATAAACGCATATTGCACCGTCATAGACACGCGTTTGTGTGATCGTTCATGAACGCATATTGCACCATCATAGACACGCGTTTGTGTGATCGTTCATGAACGCATATTGCACCGTCATAGACACGCGTTTGTGTGATCGTTCATGAACGCATATTGCACCATCATAGACACGCGTTTGTGTGATCGTTCATGAACGCATATTGCACCATCATACACACGCGTTTGTGTTATCGTTCATGAACGCATATTGCACCGTCATAGACACGCGTTTGTGTGATCGTTCATGAACGCATATTGCACCATCATAGACACGCGTTTGTGTGATCGTTCATGAACGCATATTGCACCATCATAGACACGCGTTTGTGTGATCGTTCATGAACGCATATTGCACCATCATAGACACGCGTTTGTGTGATCGTTCATGAACGCATATTGCACCATCATACACACGCGTTTGTGTTATCGTTCATGAACGCATATTGCACCGTCATAGACACGCGTTTGTGTGATCGTTCATGAACGCATATTGCACCATCATAGACACGCGTTTGTGTGATCGTTCATGAACGCATATTGCACCGTCATAGACACGCGTTTGTGTGATCGTTCATGAACGCATATTGCACCATCATACACACGCGTTTGTGTTATCGTTCATGAACGCATATTGCACCGTCATAGACACGCGTTTGTGTGATCGTTCATGAACGCATATTGCACCATCATAGACACGCGTTTGTGTGATCGTTCATGAACGCATATTGCACCGTCATAGACACGCGTTTGTGTGATCGTTCATGAACGCATATTGCACCATCATAGACACGCGTTTGTGTGATCGTTCATGAACGCATATTGCACCATCATACACACGCGTTTGTGTTATCGTTCATGAACGCATATTGCACCGTCATAGACACGCGTTTGTGTGATCGTTCATGAACGCATATTGCACCATCATAGACACGCGTTTGTGTGATCGTTCATGAACGCATATTGCACCGTCATAGACACGCGTTTGTGTGATCGTTCATGAACGCATATTGCACCATCATACACACGCGTTTGTGTTATCGTTCATGAACGCATATTGCACCGTCATAGACACGCGTTTGTGTGATCGTTCATAAACGCATATTGCACCGTCATAGACACGCGTTTGTGTGATCGTTCATGAACGCATATTGCACCATCATAGACACGCGTTTGTGTGATCGTTCATGAACGCATATTGCACCATCATAGACACGCGTTTGTGTGATCGTTCATGAACGCATATTGCACCGTCATAGACACGCGTTTGTGTGATCGTTCATGAACGCATATTGCACCATCATACACACGCGTTTGTGTTATCGTTCATGAACGCATATTGCACCGTCATAGACACGCGTTTGTGTGATCGTTCATAAACGCATATTGCACCGTCATAGACACGCGTTTGTGTGATCGTTCATGAACGCATATTGCACCATCATAGACACGCGTTTGTGTTATCGTTCATGAACGCATATTGCACCATCATAGACACGCGTTTGTGTGATCGTTCATGAACGCATATTGCACCGTCATAGACACGCGTTTGTGTGATCGTTCATGAACGCATATTGCACCATCATACACACGCGTTTGTGTTATCGTTCATGAACGCATATTGCACCGTCATAGACACGCGTTTGTGTGATCGTTCATGAACGCATATTGCACCGTCATAGACACGCGTTTGTGTGATCGTTCATGAACGCATATTGCACCGTCATAGACACGCGTTTGTGTGATCGTTCATGAACGCATATTGCACCGTCATAGATACGCGTTTGTGTGATCGTTCATGAACGCATATTGCACCATCATAGACACGCGTTTGTGTGATCGTTCATGAACGCATATTGCACCATCATACACACGCGTTTGTGTTATCGTTCATGAACGCATATTGCACCATCATAGACACGCGTTTGTGTGATCGTTCATGAACGCATATTGCACCGTCATAGACACGCGTTTGTGTGATCGTTCATGAACGCATATTGCACCATCATAGACACGCGTTTGTGTGATCGTTCATGAACGCATATTGCACCATCATACACACGCGTTTGTGTTATCGTTCATGAACGCATATTGCACCGTCATAGACACGCGTTTGTTTGATCGTTCATGAACGCATATTGCACCATCATAGACACGCGTTTGTGTGATCGTTCATGAACGCATATTGCACCGTCATAGACACGCGTTTGTGTGATCGTTCATGAACGCATATTGCACCATCATACACACGCGTTTGTGTTATCGTTCATGAACGCATATTGCACCGTCATAGACACGCGTTTGTGTGATCGTTCATGAACGCATATTGCACCGTCATAGACACGCGTTTGTGTGATCGTTCATGAACGCATATTGCACCATCATAGACACGCGTTTGTGTTATCGTTCATGAACGCATATTGCACCATTATAGACACGCGTTTGTGTGATCGTTCATGAACGCATATTGCACCGTCATAGACACGCGTTTGTGTGATCGTTCATGAACGCATATTGCACCATCATACACACGCGTTTGTGTTATCGTTCATGAACGCATATTGCACCGTCATAGACACGCGTTTGTGTGATCGTTCATGAACGCATATTGCACCGTCATAGACAGGCGTTTGTGTGATCGTTCATGAACGCATATTGCACCGTCATAGACAGGCGTTTGTGTGATCGTTCATGAACCCATATTGCACCGTCATAGACACGCGTTTGTGTTATCGTTCATGAACGCATATTGCACCGTCATAGACACGCGTTTGTGTTATCGTTCATGAACGCATATTGCACCGTCATAGACACGCGTTTGTGTGATCGTTCATGAACGCATATTGCACCATCATAGACACGCGTTTGTGTTATCGTTCATGAACGCATATTGCACCATCATAGACACGCGTTTGTGTGATCGTTCATGAACGCATATTGCACCGTCATAGACACGCGTTTGTGTGATCGTTCATGAACGCATTTTGCACCATCATACACACGCGTTTGTGTTATCGTTCATGAACGCATATTGCACCGTCATAGACACGCGTTTGTGTGATCGTTCATGAACGCATATTGCACCATCATAGACACGCGTTTGTGTCATCGTTCATGAACGCATATTGCACCGTCATAGACACGCGTTTGTGTGATCGTTCATGAACGCATATTGCACCATCATAGACACGCGTTTGTGTTATCGTTCATGAACGCATATTGCACCATCATAGACACGCGTTTGTGTGATCGTTCATGAACGCATATTGCACCGGCATAGACACGCGTTTGTGTGATCGTTCATGAACGCATATTGCACCATCATACACACGCGTTTGTGTTATCGTTCATGAACGCTTTTTGCACCGTCATAGACACGCGTTTGGGTGATCGTTCATGAACGCATATTGCACCATCATAGACACGCGTATGTGTTATCGTTCATGAACGCATATTGCACCGTCATAGACACGCGTTTGTGTGATCGTTCATGAACGCATATTGCACCATCATAGACACGCGTTTGTGTGATCGTTCATGAACGCATATTGCCCCATCATAGACACGCGTTTGTGTGATCGTTCATGAACGCATATTGCACCATCATACACACGCGTTTGTGTGATCGTTCATGAACGCATATTGCACCGTCATAGACACGCGTTTGTATAATCGTTCATCAACGCATATTGCACCGTCATAGACACGCGTTTGTGTGATCGTTCATGAACGCATATTGCACCATCATAGACACGCGTTTGTGTTATCGTTCATGAACGCATATTGCACCGTCATAGACACGCGTTTGTGTTATCGTTCATGAACGCATATTGCACCGTCATAGACACGCGTATGTGTGATCGTTCATGAACGCATATTGCACCATCATAGACACGCGTTTGTGTTATCGTTCATGAACGCATATTGCACCATCATAGACACGCGTTTGTGTTATCGTTCATGAACGCATATTGCACCGTCATAGACACGCGTTTGTGTGATCGTTCATGAACGCATATTGCACCATCATAGACACGCGTTTGTGTTATCGTTCATGAACGCATATTGCACCGTCACAGACACGCGTTTGTGTGATCGTTCATGAACGCATATTGCACCATCATAGACACGCGTTTGTGTTATCGTTCATGAACGCATATTGCACCGTCATAGACACGCGTTTGTGTTATCGTTCATGAACGCATATTGCACCATCATAGACACGCGTTTGTGTGATCGTTCATGAACGCTTATTGCACCGTCATAGACACGCGTTTGTGTGATCGTTCATGAACGCATATTGCACCATCATAGACACGCGTTTGTGTGATCGTTCATGAACGCATATTGCACCGTCATAGACACGCGTTTGTGTGATCGTTCATGAACGCATATTGCACCATCATACACACGCGTTTGTGTTATCGTTCATGAACGCATATTGCACCGTCATAGACACGCGTTTGTGTGATCGTTCATGAACGCATATTGCACCATCATAGACACGCGTTTGTGTGATCGTTCATGAACGCATATTGCACCGTCATAGACACGCGTTTGTGTGATCGTTCATGAACGCATATTGCACCATCATAGACACGCGTTTGTGTTATCGTTCATGAACGCATATTGCACCATCATAGACACGCGTTTGTGTGATCGTTCATGAACGCATATTGCACCGTCATAGACACGCGTTTGTGTGATCGTTCATGAACGCATATTGCACCATCATAGACACGCGTTTGTGTGATCGTTCATGAACGCATATTGCACCGTCATAGACACGCGTTTGTGTGATCGTTCATGAACGCATATTGCACCATCATACACACGCGTTTGTGTTATCGTTCATGAACGCATATTGCACCGTCATAGACACGCGTTTGTGTGATCGTTCATGAACGCATATTGCACCGTCATAGACACGCGTTTGTGTGATCGTTCATGAACGCATATTGCACCATCATAGACACGCGTTTGTGTTATCGTTCATGAACGCATATTGCACCATCATAGACACGCGTTTGTGTGATCGTTCATGAACGCATATTGCACCGTCATAGACACGCGTTTGTGTGATCGTTCATAAACGCATATTGCACCATCATACACACGCGTTTGTGTTATCGTTCATGAACGCATATTGCACCGTCATAGACACGCGTTTGTGTGATCGTTCATGAACGCATATTGCACCGTCATAGACACGCGTTTGTGTGATCGTTCATGAACGCATATTGCAACTTCATAGACACGCGTTTGTGTGATCGTTCATGAACGCATATTGCACCGTCATAGACACGCGTTTGTGTTATCGTTCATGAACGCATATTGCACCGTCATAGACACGCGTTTGTGTTATCGTTCATGAACGCATATTGCACCGTCATAGACACGCGTTTGTGTGATCGTTCATGAACGCATATTGCACCATCATAGACACGCGTTTGTGTTATCGTTCATGAACGCATATTGCACCATCATAGACACGCGTTTGTGTGATCGTTCATGAACGCATATTGCACCGTCATAGACACGCGTTTGTGTGATCGTTCATGAACGCATATTGCACCATCATACACACGCCTTTGTGTTATCGTTCATGAACGCATATTGCACCGTCATAGACACGCGTTTGTGTGATCGTTCATGAACGCATATTGCACCATCATAGACACGCGTTTGTGTTATCGTTCATGAACGCATATTGCACCGTCATAGACACGCGTTTGTGTGATCGTTCATGAACGCATATTGCACCATCATAGACACGCGTTTGTGTTATCGTTCATGAACGCATATTGCACCATCATAGACACGCGTTTGTGTGATCGTTCATGAACGCTTATTGCACCGTCATAGACACGCGTTTGTGTGATCGTTCATGAACGCATATTGCACCATCATACACACGCGTTTGTCTTATCGTTCATGAACGCATATTGCACCGTCATAGACACGCGTTTGTGTGATCGTTCATGAACGCATATTGCACCATCATAGACACGCGTTTGTGTTATCGTTCATGAACGCATATTGCACCGTCATAGACACGCGTTTGTGTGATCGTTCATGAACGCATATTGCACCATCATAGACACGCGTTTGTGTTATCGTTCATGAACGCATATTGCACCGTCATAGACACGCGTTTGTGTTATCGTTCATGAACGCATATTGCACAGTCATAGACACGCGTTTGTGTGATCGTTCATGAACGCATATTGCACCATCATAGACACGCGTTTGTGTTATCGTTCATGAACGCATATTGCACCGTCATAGACACGCGTTTGTGTGATCGTTCATGAACGCATATTGCACCATCATAGACACGCCTTTGTGTTATCGTTCATGAACGCATATTGCACCATCATAGACACGCGTTTGTGTTATCGTTCATGAACGCATATTGCACCGTCATAGACACGCGTTTGTGTGATCGTTCATGAACGCATATTGCACCATCATAGACACGCGTTTGTGTTATCGTTCATGAACGCATATTGCACCGTCATAGACACGCGTTTGTGTGATCGTTCATGAACGCATATTGCACCGTCATGGACACGCGTTTGTGTGATCGTTTATGAACGCATATTGCACTATCATACACACGCGTTTGTGTTATCGTTCATGAACGCATATTGCACCGTCATAGACACGCGTTTGTGTGATCGTTCATGAACGCATATTGCACCGTCATAGACACGCGTTTGTGTGATCGTTCATGAACGCATATTGCACCGTCATAGACACGCGTTTGTGTGATCGTTCATGAACGCATATTGCACCGTCATACACACGCGTTTGTGTGATCGTTCATGAACGCATATTGCACCATCATAGACACGCGTTTGTGTTATCGTTCATGAACGCATATTGCTCCATCATAGACACGCGTTTGTGTGATCGTTCATGAACGCATATTGCACCGTCATAGACACGCGTTTGTGTGACCGTTCATGAACGCATATTGCACCGTCATAGACACGCGTTTGTGTTATCGTTCATGAAGGCATATTGCACCGTCATAGACACGCGTTTGTGTTATCGTTCATGAACGCATATTGCACCATCATAGACACGCGTTTGTGTTATCGTTCATGAACGCATATTGCACCATCATACACACGCGTTTGTGTGATCGTTCATGAACGCATATTGCACCGTCATAGACACGCGTTTGTGTGATCTTTCATGAACGCACATTGCACCATCATACACACGCGTTTGTGTTATCGTTCATGAACGCATATTGCACCGTCATAGACACGCGTTTGTGTGATCGTTCATGAACGCATATTGCACCATCATAGACACGCGTTTGTGTTATCGTTCATGAACGCATATTGCACCGTCATAGACACGCGTTTGTGTGATCGTTCATGAACGCATATTGCACCATCATAGACACGCGTTTGTGTGATCGTTCATGAACGCATATTGCACCATCATAGACACGCGTTTGTGTGATCGTTCATGAACGCATATTGCACCATCATACACACGCGTTTGTGTGATCGTTCATGAACGCATATTGCACCGTCATCGACACGCGTTTGTGTTATCGTTCATGAACGCATATTGCACCGTCATAGACACGCGTTTGTGTGATCGTTCATGAACGCATATTGCACCATCATAGACACGCGTTTGTGTTATCGTTCATGAACGCATATTGCACCGTCATAGACACGCGTTTGTGTTATCGTTCATGAACGCATATTGCACCGTCATAGACACGCGTTTGTGTGATCGTTCATGAACGCATATTGCACCATCATAGACACGCGTTTGTGTTATCGTTCATGAACGCATATTGCACCATCATACACACGCGTTTGTGTTATCGTTCATGAACGCATATTGCACCGTCATAGACACGCGTTTGTGTGATCGTTCATGAACGCATATTGCACCATCATACACACGCGTTTGTGTTATCGTTCATGAACGCATATTGCACCGTCATAGACACGCGTTTGTGTGATCGTTCATGAACGCATATTGCACCATCATAGACACGCGTTTGTGTTATCGTTCATGAACGCATATTGCACCGTCATAGACACGCGTTTGTGTGATCGTTCATGAACGCATATTGCACCATCATAGACACGCGTTTGTGTAATCGTTCATGAACGCATATTGGACCATCATAGACACGCGTTTGTGTTATCGTTCATGAACGCATATTGCACCGTCATAGACACGCGTTTGTGTGATCGTTCATGAACTAATATTGCACCGTCATACACACGCGTTTGTGTTATCGTTCATGAACGCATATTGCACCATCATAGACACGCGTTTGTGTTATCGTTCATGAACGCCTATTGCACCGTCATACACACGCGTTTGTGTGATCGTTCATGAACTAATATTGCACCGTCATACACACGCGTTTGTGTGATCGTTCATGAACTAATATTGCACCATCATAGACACGCGTTTGTGTGATCGTTCATGAACTAATATTGCACCGTCATAGACACGCGTTTGTGTGATCGTTCATGAACTAATATTGCACCGTCATACACACGCGTTTGTGTTATCGTTCATGAACGCATATTGCACCATCATAGACACCCGTTTGTGTTATCGTTCATGAACGCATATTGCACCGTCATACACACGCGTTTGTGTGATCGTTCATGAACTAATATTGCACCGTCATACACACGCGTTTGTGTGATCGTTCATGAACTAATATTGCACCATCATAGACAAGCGTTTGTGTGATCGTTCATGAACTAATATTGCACCGTCATAGACACGCGTTTGTGTGATCGTTCATGAACTAATATTGCACCGTCATACACACGCGTTTGTGTTATCGTTCATGAACGCATATTGCACCATCATAGACACGCGTTTGTGTTATCGTTCATGAACGCATATTGCACCGTCATACACACGCGTTTGTGTAAACGTTCATGAACTAATATTGCACCGTCATACACACGCGTTTGTGTGATCGTTCATTAACTAATATTGCACCATCATAGACACGCGTTTGTGTGATCGTTCATGAACTAATATTGCACCGTCATACACACGCGTTTGTGTGATCGTTCATGAACTAATATTGCACCGTCATACACACGCGTTTGTGTGATCGTTAATGAACGCATTTTGCACCGTCTTACACATGTGTTTGTGTGATCGTGCATGAACGCATATTGCACCATCTCAAACATGTGTTTAGGTAATCATTCATGAACGCATATTGCACCATCATACACACGCGTTTGTGTTATCGTTCATGAACGCATATTGCACCGTCATACACACGCGTTTGTGTTATCGTTCATGAACGCATATTGCACCGTCATACACACGCGTTTGTGTGATCGTTCATGAACTAATATTGCACCGTCATGCACGCGCGTTTGTGTGATCGTTCATGAACTAATATTGCACCGTCATGCACACGCGTTTGTGTGATCGTTCATGAACTAATATTGCACCTAATGCACACGCGTTTGTGTGATCGTTCATGAACGCATATTGCACCATCATACACACGCGTTTGTGTGATCGTTCATGAACGCATATTGCACCGTCATACACACGCGTTTGTGTGATCGTTCATGAACTAATATTGCACCGTCATACACACGCGTTTGTGTGATCGTTCATGAACGCATATTGCACCATCATAGACACGCGTTTGTGTGATCGTTCATGAACGCATATTGCACCATCATACACACGCGTTTGTGTGATCGTTCATGAACGCATATTGCACCATCATAGACACGCGTTTGTGTGATCGTTCATGAACGCATATTGCACCATCATAGACACGCGTTTGTGTGATCGTTCATGAACGCATATTGCACCATCATAGACACGCGTTTGTGTGATCGTTCATGAACGCATATTGCACCATCATAGACACGCGTTTGTGTGATCGTTCATGAACGCATATTGCACCATCATACACAGGCGTTTGTGTGATCGTTCATGAACGCATATTGCACCATCATAGACACGCGTTTGTGTGATCATTCATGAACGCATATTGCACCATCATACACACGCGTTTGTGTGATCGTTCATGAACGCATATTGCACCATCATAGACACGCGTTTGTGTGATCGTTCATGAACGCATATTGCACCATCATACACACGCGTTTGTGTGATCTTTCATGAACGCATATTGCACCATCATACACACGCATTTGTGTGATCGTTCATGAACGCATATTGCACCATCATAGACACGCGTTTGTGTGATCGTTCATGAACTAATATTGCACCGTCATACACACGCGTTTGTGTGATCGTTCATGAACTAATATTGCACCGTCATACACACGCGTTTGTGTGATCGTTAATGAACGCATTTTGCACCATCTTACACATGTGTTTGTGTGATCGTGCATGAACGCATATTGCACCATCTCAAACATGTGTTTAGGTGATCATTCATGAACGCATATTGCACCATCATACACACGCGTTTGTGTTATCGTTCATGAACGCATATTGCACCGTCATAGACACGCGTTTGTGTTATCGTTCATGAACGCATATTGCACCGTCATAGACACGCGTTTGTGTTATCGTTCATGAACGCATATTGCACCGTCATAGACACGCGTTTGTGTTATCGTTTATGGACGCATATTGCACCCTCATAGACACGCGTTTGTGTGATCGTTCATGAACGCATATTGCACCATCATAGACACGCGTTTGTGTTATCGTTCATGAACGCATATTGCACCATCATACACACGCGTTTGTGTTATCGTTCATGAACGCATATTGCACCGTCATAGACACGCGTTTGTGTGATCGTTCATGAACGCATATTGCACCATCATACACACGCGTTTGTGTTATCGTTCATGAACGCATATTGCACCGTCATAGACACGCGTTTGTGTGATCGTTCATGAACGCATATTGCACCATCATAGACACGCGTTTGTGTTATCGTTCATGAACGCATATTGCACCGTCATAGACACGCGTTTGTGTGATCGTTCATGAACGCATATTGCACCATCATAGACACGCGTTTGTGTTATCGTTCATGAACGCATATTGGACCATCATAGACACGCGTTTGTGTTATCGTTCATAAACGCATATTGCACCGTCATAGACACGCGTTTGTGTGATCGTTCATGAACTAATATTGCACCGTCATACACACGCGTTTGTGTCATCGTTCATGAACGCATATTGCACCATCATAGACACGCGTTTGTGTGATCGTTCATGAACGCCTATTGCACCGTCATACACACGCGTTTGTGTGATCGTTCATGAACTAATATTGCACCGTCATACACACGCGTTTGTGTGATCGTTCATGAACTAATATTGCACCATCATAGACACGCGTTTGTGTGATCGTTCATGAACTAATATTGCACCGTCATAGACACGCGTTTGTGTGATCGTTCATGAACTAATATTGCACCGTCATACACACGCGTTTGTGTTATCGTTCATGAACGCATATTGCACCATCATAGACACGCGTTTGTGTTATCGTTCATGAACGCATATTGCACCGTCATACACACGCGTTTGTGTGATCTTTCATGAACTAATATTGCACCGTCATACACACACGTTTGTGTGATCGTTCATGAACTAATATTGCACCATCATAGACACGCGTTTGTGTGATCGTTCATGAACTAATATTGCACCGCCATAGACACGCGTTTGTGTGATCGTTCATGAACTAATATTGCACCGTCATAGACACGCGTTTGTGTGATCGTTCATGAACGCATATTGCACCGTCATAGACACGCGTTTGTGTGATCGTTCATGAACGCATATTGCACCGTCATAGACACGCGTTTGTGTGTTTGTTCATGAACGCATATTGCACCATCATAGACACGCGTTTGTGTGATCGTTCATGAACGCATATTGCACCATCATAGACACGCGTTTGTGTGATCGTTCATGAACGCATATTGCACCATCATAGACACGCGTTTGTGTGATCGTTCATGAACGCATATTGCACCATCATAGACACGCGTTTGTGTGATCGTTCATGAACGCATATTGCACCGTCATAGACACGCGTTTGTGTGATCGTTCATGAACGCATATTGCACCATCATAGACACGCGTTTGTGTGATCGTTCATGAACGCATATTGCACCATCATACACAGGCGTTTGTGTGATCGTTCATGAACGCATATTGCACCATCATAGACACGCGTTTGTGTGATCATTCATGAACGCATATTGCACCATCATAGACACGCGTTTGTGTGATCGTTCATGAACGCATATTGCACCATCATAGACACGCGTTTGTGTGATCGTTCATGAACGCATATTGCACCATCATACACACGCGTTTGTGTGATCTTTCATGAACGCATATTGCACCATCATACACACGCGTTTGTGTGATCGTTCATGAACGCATATTGCACCATCATAGACACGCGTTTGTGTGATCGTTCATGAACTAATATTGCACCGTCATACACACGCGTTTGTGTGATCGTTCATGAACTAATATTGCACCGTCATACACACGCGTTTGTGTGATCGTTAATGAACGCATTTTGCACCATCTTACACATGTGTTTGTGTGATCGTGCATGAACGCATATTGCACCATCTCAAACATGTGTTTAGGTGATCATTCATGAACGCATATTGCACCATCATACACACGCGTTTGTGTTATCGTTCATGAACGCATATTGCACCGTCATAGACACGCGTTTGTGTTATCGTTCATGAACGCATATTGCACCGTCATAGACACGCGTTTGTGTTATCGTTCATGAAAGCATATTGCACCGTCATAGACACGCGTTTGTGTTATCGTTTATGGACGCATATTGCACCCTCATAGACACGCGTTTGTGTGATCGTTCATGAACGCATATTGCACCATCATAGACACGCGTTTGTGTTATCGTTCATGAACGCATATTGCACCATCATACACACGCGTTTGTGTTATCGTTCATGAACGCATATTGCACCGTCATAGACACGCGTTTGTGTGATCGTTCATGAACGCATATTGCACCATCATACACACGCGTTTGTGTTATCGTTCATGAACGCATATTGCACCGTCATAGACACGCGTTTGTGTGATCGTTCATGAACGCATATTGCACCATCATAGACACGCGTTTGTGTTATCGTTTATGAACGCATATTGCACCGTCATAGACACGCGTTTGTGTGATCGTTCATGAACACATATTGCACCATCATAGACACGCGTTTGTGTTATCGTTCATGAACGCATATTGGACCATCATAGACACGCGTTTGTGTTATCGTTCATAAACGCATATTGCACCGTCATAGACACGCGTTTGTGTGATCGTTCATGAACTAATATTGCACCGTCATACACACGCGTTTGTGTCATCGTTCATGAACGCATATTGCACCATCATAGACACGCGTTTGTGTGATCGTTCATGAACGCCTATTGCACCGTCATACACACGCGTTTGTGTGATCGTTCATGAACTAATATTGCACCGTCATACACACGCGTTTGTGTGATCGTTCATGAACTAATATTGCACCATCATAGACACGCGTTTGTGTGATCGTTCATGAACTAATATTGCACGGTCATAGACACGCGTTTGTGTGATCGTTCATGAACTAATATTGCACCGTCATACACACGCGTTTGTGTTATCGTTCATGAACGCATATTGCACCATCATAGACACGCGTTTGTGTTATCGTTCATGAACGCATATTGCACCGTCATACACACGCGTTTGTGTGATCTTTCATGAACTAATATTGCACCGTCATACACACGCGTTTGTGTGATCGTTCATGAACTAATATTGCACCAACATAGACACGCGTTTGTGTGATCGTTCATGAACTAATATTGCACCGCCATAGACACGCGTTTGTGTGATCGTTCATGAACTAATATTGCACCGTCATAGACACGCGTTTGTGTGATCGTTCATGAACGCATATTGCACCGTCATAGACACGCGTTTGTGTGATCGTTCATGAACGCATATTGCACCGTCATAGACACGCGTTTGTGTGTTTGTTCATGAACGCATATTGCACCATCATAGACACGCGTTTGTGTGATCGTTCATGAACGCATATTGCACCATCATAGACACGCGTTTGTGTGATCGTTAATGAACGCATATTGCACCATCATAGACACGCGTTTGTGTGATCGTTCATGAACGCATATTGCACCATCATAGACACGCGTTTGTGTGATCGTTCATGAACGCATATTGCACCGTCATACACACGCGTTTGTGTTATCGTTCATGAACGCATATTGCACCATCATAGACACGCGTTTGTGTGATCGTTCATGAACGCATATTGCACCGTCATACACACGCGTTTGTGTGATCGTTCATGAACTAATATTGCACCGTCATACACACGCGTTTGTGTTATCGTTCATGAACGCATATTGCACCATCATAGACACGCGTTTGTGTTATCGTTCATGAACGCATATTGCACCGTCATACACACGCGTTTGTGTGATCGTTCATGAACTAATATTGCACCGTCATACACACGCGTTTGTGTGATCGTTCATGAACTAATTTTTTGCACCATCATAGACACGCGTTTGTGTGATCGTTCATGAACTAATATTGCACCGTCATGCACACGCGTTTGTGTGATCGTTCATGAACTAATATTGCACCGTCATACACACGCGTTTGTGTGATCGTTAATGAACGCATTTTGCACCGTCTTACACATGTGTTTGTGTGATCGTGCATGAACGCATATTGCACCATCTCAAACATGTGTTTAGGTGATCATTCATGAACGCATATTGCACCATCATACACACGCGTTTGTGTTATCGTTCATGAACGCATATTGCACCGTCATACACACGCGTTTGTGTTATCGTTCATGAACGCATATTGCACCGTCATACACACGCGTTTGTGTGATCGTTCAAGAACTAATATTGCACCTAATGCACACGCGTTTGTGTGATCGTTCATGAACGCATATTGCACCATTATACACACGCGTTTGTGTGATCGTTCATGAACGCATATTGCACCGTCATAGACACGCGTTTGTGTGATCGTTTATGAACTAATATTGCACCGCCATACACACGCGTTTGTGTGATCGTTAATGAACGCATTTTGCACCGTCTTACACATGTGTTTGTGTGATCGTGCATGAACGCATATTGCACCATCTCAAACATGTGTTTAGGTGATCATTCATGAACGCATATTGCACCATCATACACACGCGTTTGTGTTATCGTTCATGAACGCATATTGCACCGTCATACACACGCGTTTGTGTGATCATTTATGAACGCCTATTGCACCCTCATACACACGCGTTTGTGTGATCGTTCATGAACTAATATTGCACCGTCATACACACGCGTTTGTGTGATCGTTCATGAACTTATATTGCACCATCATAGACACGCGTTTGTGTGATCGTTCATGAACTAATATTGCACCATCATAGACACGCGTTTGTGTTATCGTTCATGAACGCATATTGCACCGTCATACACACGCGTTTGTGTGATCTTTCATGAACTAATATTGCACCGTCATACACACGCGTTTGTGTGATCGTTCATGAACTAATATTGCACCATCATAGACACGCGTTTGTGTGATCGTTCATGAACTAATATTGCACCGCCATAGACACGCGTTTGTGTGATCGTTCATGAACTAATATTGCACCGTCATAGACACGCGTTTGTGTGATCGTTCATGAACGCATATTGCACCGTCATAGACACGCGTTTGTGTGATCGTTCATGAACGCATATTGCACCGTCATAGACACGCGTTTGTGTGTTTGTTCATGAACGCATATTGCACCATCATAGACACGCGTTTGTGTGATCGTTCATGAACGCATATTGCACCATCATAGACACGCGTTTGTGTGATCGTTCATGAACGCATATTGCACCATCATAGACACGCGTTTGTGTGATCGTTCATGAACGCATATTGCACCATCATAGACACGCGTTTGTGTGATCGTTCATGAACGCATATTGCACCGTCATACACACGCGTTTGTGTTATCGTTCATGAACGCATATTGCACCATCATAGACACGCGTTTGTGTTATCGTTCATGAACGCATATTGCACCGTCATACACACGCGTTTGTGTGATCGTTCATGAACTAATATTGCACCGTCATACACACGCGTTTGTGTTATCGTTCATGAACGCATATTGCACCATCATAGACACGCGTTTGTGTTATCGTTCATGAACGCATATTGCACCGTCATACACACGCGTTTGTGTGATCGTTCATGAACTAATATTGCACCGTCATACACACGCGTTTGTGTGATCGTTCATGAACTAATTTTTTGCACCATCATAGACACGCGTTTGTGTGATCGTTCATGAACTAATATTGCACCGTCATGCACACGCGTTTGTGTGATCGTTCATGAACTAATATTGCACCGTCATACACACGCGTTTGTGTGATCGTTAATGAACGCATTTTGCACCGTCTTACACATGTGTTTGTGTGATCGTGCATGAACGCATATTGCACCATCTCAAACATGTGTTTAGGTGATCATTCATGAACGCATATTGCACCATCATACACACGCGTTTGTGTTATCGTTCATGAACGCATATTGCACCGTCATACACACGCGTTTGTGTTATCGTTCATGAACGCATATTGCACCGTCATACACACGCGTTTGTGTGATCGTTCAAGAACTAATATTGCACCTAATGCACACGCGTTTGTGTGATCGTTCATGAACGCATATTGCACCATTATACACACGCGTTTGTGTGATCGTTCATGAACGCATATTGCACCGTCATAGACACGCGTTTGTGTGATCGTTTATGAACTAATATTGCACCGCCATACACACGCGTTTGTGTGATCGTTAATGAACGCATTTTGCACCGTCTTACACATGTGTTTGTGTGATCGTGCATGAACGCATATTGCACCATCTCAAACATGTGTTTAGGTGATCATTCATGAACGCATATTGCACCATCATACACACGCGTTTGTGTTATCGTTCATGAACGCATATTGCACCGTCATACACACGCGTTTGTGTGATCATTTATGAACGCCTATTGCACCCTCATACACACGCGTTTGTGTGATCGTTCATGAACTAATATTGCACCGTCATACACACGCGTTTGTGTGATCGTTCATGAACTTATATTGCACCATCATAGACACGCGTTTGTGTGATCGTTCATGAACTAATATTGCACCGTCATAGAAACGCGTTTGTGTGATCGTTCATGAACTAATATTGCACCGTCATACACACGCGTTTGTGTTATCGTTCATGAACGCATATTGCACCATCATAGACACGCGTTTGTGATATCGTTCATGAACGCATATTGCACCGTCATACACACGCGTTTGTGTGATCGTTCATGAACTAATATTGCACCGTCATACACACGCGTTTGTGTGATCGTTCATGAACTAATATTGCACCATCATAGACACGCGTTTGTGTGATCGTTCATGAACTAATATTGCACCGCCATAGACACGCGTTTGTGTGATCGTTCATGAACTAATATTGCACCGTCATAGACACGCGTTTGTGTGATCGTTCATGAACGCATATTGCACCGTCATAGACACGCGTTTGTGTGATCGTTCATGAACGCATATTGCACCGTCATAGACACGCGTTTGTGTGTTTGTTCATGAACGCATATTGCACCATCATAGACACGCGTTTGTGTGATCGTTCATGAACGCATATTGCACCATCATAGACACGCGTTTGTGTGATCGTTCATGAACGCATATTGCACCATCATAGACACGCGTTTGTGTGATCGTTCATGAACGCATATTGCACCGTCATACACACGCGTTTGTGTTATCGTTCATGAACGCATATTGCACTATCATAGACACGCGTTTGTGTTATCGTTCATGAACGCATATTGCACCCTCATACACACGCGTTTGTGTGATCGTTCATGAACTAATATTGCACCGTCATACACACGCGTTTGTGTGATCGTTGATGAACTAATATTGCACCGTCATAGACACTCGTTTGTATGATCGTTCATGAACTAATATTGCACCGTCATACACACGCGTTTGTGTTATCGTTCATGAACGCATATTGCACCATCATAGACACGCGTTTGTGTTATCGTTCATGAACGCATATTGCACCGTCATACACACGCGTTTGTGTGATCGTTCATGAACTAATATTGCACCGTCATACACACGCGTATGTGTGATCGTTCATGAACTAATATTGCACCATCATAGACACGCGTTTGTGTGATCGTTCATGAACTAATATTGCACCGTCATAGACACGCGTTTGTGTGATCGTTCATGAACTAATATTGCACCGTCATACACACGCGTTTGTGTTATCGTTCATGAACGCATATTGCACCATCATAGACACGCGTTTGTGTTATCGTTCATGAACGCATATTGCACCGTCATACACACGCGTTTGTGTGATCGTTCATGAACTAATATTGCACCATCATAGACACGCGTTTGTGTGATCGTTCATGAACTAATATTGCACCGTCATACACACGCGTTTGTGTGATCGTTCATGAACTAATATTGCACCGTCATACACACGCGTTTGTGTGATCGTTAATGAACGCATTTTGCACCGTCTTACACATGTGTTTGTGTGATCGTGCATGAACGCATATTGCACCATCTCAAACATGTGTTTAGGTGATCATTCATGAACGCATATTGCACCATCATACACACGCGTTTGTGTTATCGTTCATGAACGCATATTGCACCGTCATACACACGCGTTTGTCTTATCGTTCATGAACGCATATTGCACCATCATAGACACGCGTTTGTGTTATCGTTCATGAACGCATATTGCACCGTCATACACACGCGTTTGTCTTATCGTTCATGAACGCATATTGCACCATCATAGACACGCGTTTGTGTTATCGTTCATGAACGCATATTGCACCGTCATAGACACGCGTTTGTGTGATCGTTCATGAACGCATATTGCACCATCATAGACACGCGTTTGTGTTATCGTTCATGAACGCATATTGCACTGTCATAGACACGCGTTTGTGTGATCGTTCATGAACGCATATTGCACCATCATAGACACGCGTTTGTTTTATCGTTCATGAACGCATATTGCACCATCATAGACACGCGTTTGTGTTATCGTTCATGAACTAATATTGCACCTAATGCACACGCGTTTGTGTGATCGTTCATGAACGCATATTGCACCATCATACACACGCGTTTGTGTGATCGTTCATGAACGCATTTTGCACCGTCATACACACGCGTTTGTGTGATCGTTCATGAACTAATATTGCACCGTCATACACACGCGTTTGTGTGATCGTTAATGAACGCATTTTGCACCGTCTTACACATGTGTTTGTGTGATCGTGCATGAACGCATATTGCACCATCTCAAACATGTGTTTAGGTGATCATTCATGAACGCCTTTTGCACCGTCATACACACGCGTTTGTGTGATCGTTCATGAACGCATATTGCACCATCATACACACGCGTTTGTGTGATCGTTCATGAACGCATATTGCACCATCATAGACACGCGTTTGTGTGATCGTTCATGAACGCATATTGCACCATCATAGACACGCGTTTGTGTGATCGTTCATGAACGCATATTGCACCATCATACACACGCGTTTGTGTGATCGTTCATGAACGCATATTGCACCATCATAGACACGCGTTTGTGTGATTGTTCATGAACGCATATTGCACCATCATAGACACGCGTTTGTGTGATCGTTCATGAACGCATATTGCACCATCATAGACACGCGTTTGTGTGATCGTTCATGAACGCATATTGCACCATCATAGACACGCGTTTGTGTGATCGTTCATGAACGCATATTGCACCATCATACACACGAGTTTGTGTGATCGTTCATGAACGCATATTGCACCATCATAGACACGCGTTTGTGTGATCGTTCATGAACGCATATTGCACCATCATACACACGCGTTTGTGTGATCGTTCATGAACGCATATTGCACCATCATAGACACGCGTTTGTGTGATCGTTCATGAACGCATATTGCCCTATCATACACACGCGTTTGTGTGATCTTTCATGAACGCATATTGCACCATCATACACACGCGTTTGTGTGATCGTTCATGAACGCATATTGCACCATCATAGACACGCGTTTGTGTGATCGTTCATGAACGCATATTGCACCATCATAGACACGCGTTTGTGTTATCGTTCATGAACGCATATTGCACTGTCATAGACACGCGTTTGTGTGATCGTTCATGAACGCATATTGCACCATCATAGACACGCGTTTGTGTGATCGTTCATGAACTAATATTGCACCGTCATACACACGCGTTTGTGTGATCGTTCATGAACTAATATTGCACCGTCATACACACGCGTTTGTGTGATCGTTAATGAACGCATTTTGCACCGTCTTACACATGTGTTTGTGTGATCGTGCATGAACGCATATTGCACCATCTCAAACATGTGTTTAGGTGATCATTCATGAACGCATATTGCACCATCATACACACGCGTTTGTGTTATCGTTCATGAACGCATATTGCACCGTCATACACACGCGTTTGTGTTATCGTTCATGAACGCATATTGCACCGTCATACACACGCGTTTGTGTGATCGTTCATGAACTAATATTGCACCGTCATGCATACGCGTTTGTGTGATCGTTCATGAACTAATATTGCACCGTCATGCACACGCGTTTGTGTGATCGTTCATGAACGCATATTACACCATCATACACACGCGTTTGTGTGATCGTTCATGAACGCATATTGCACCGTCATACACACGCGTTTGTGTGATCGTTCATGAACTAATATTGCACCGTCATACACACGCGTTTGTGTGATCGTTAATGAACGCATTTTGCACCGTCTTACACATGTGTTTGTGTGATCGTGCATGAACGCATATTGCACCATCTCAAACATGTGTTTAGGTGATCATTCATGAACGCCTTTTGCACCGTCATACATACGCGTTTGTGTGATCGTTCATGAACGCATATTGCACCATCATACACACGCGTTTGTGTGATCGTCCATTAACGCATATTGCACCATCATACACACGCGTTTGTGTGATCGTTCATGAACGCATTTTGCACCGTCTTACACATGTGTTTGTGTGATCGTGCATGAACGCATATTGCACCATTTCACACATGCGTTTAGGTGATCATTCATGAATGCATTTTTAACCGTCATACACACGCGTTTGTGTGATCGTTCATGAACGCATTTTGCACCGTCATACACACGCGTTTGTGTGATCGTTCATAAACGCATATTGCACCGTCATACACACGCGCTTGTGTGATCGTTCATGAACGCATATTGCACTGCCATACATACGCGTTTGTGTGATCGTTCATGAACGCATTTTGCACCGTCTTATACATGTGTTTGTCTGATAGTGCATGAACGCATATTGCACCATCTAACACATGTGTTTAGGTGATCATTCATGGACGCATATTGCACCATCTCAGACACGTGTTTAGGTGATCATTCATGATCGCATTTTGCACCGTCTTACACATGTGTTTGTGTGATCGTGCATGAACGCATATTGCACCATCTCACACATGTGTTTAGGTGATCATACATGGAGGCATTTTGCACCGTCTTACACACGCATGTGTGTGATCGTTCATGAACGCATATTGCACCGTCATACACACGCGTTTTTGCGATCGTCCATGAACACATTTTGCACCGTCTTACACATATGTTTGTGTGATCGTGCATGAACACATATTGCACCATCTCACACATGTGTTTGTGTGATCGTTCATTAACGCATATTGCACCGTCATACACACGCGTTTGTGTAATCGTTCATGAACGCATATTGCACCGTCATACACGCGGGTTTGTGTGATCGTTCATAAACGCATTTTTCACCATCTTACTCATGTGTTGGTGTGATCGTTCATGAACGCATATTGCACCATCTCACACATGTGTTTAGGTGATCATTCATGATCGCATTTTCCACCGTATTACACACGCGTTTGTGTGATCGTTCATGAACGCATATTGCACCGTCATACATACGCGTTTGTGTGATCGTTCATGAACGCATTTTGCACCGTCTTACACAAATGTTGTGTGATCGTGCATGAACGCATATTGCACCATCTCACACATGTGTTTAGGTGATCATTCATGAACGCATATTGCACCTTCATGCACACGCGTTTGTGTAATCGTGCATGAACGCATATTGCACCGTCTTACACATGTGTTTATGTGATCGTTCATGAATGCATATTGAAACGTCTTACACATGTGTTTGTGTGATCGTTCATGAACGCATATTGCATTGTCTCACACATGTGTTTGTGTGATCGTTCATGAACCCATATTACACCGTCTTACACATGTGTTTGTGTGATCGTTCAGGAACGCATATGGATTTCCTGCCATAATGGGCCCCCCCCCCTCTCCTTCCCTTCTCTCTGGCCCATTTTTAGCGATCGAAGACTGACCAGATAATTTATGGTTATAGGCCGCGCGATCGGGTATGGATCTCGGTGGTTATGGATATATAGGGCGTTTTTAGGCTTCGCACACCTGCCTTCCTCGTATCAGCCTCGCTAATTATCTCTGAACTTTCCCTTTCCCGGTTCCTTGAAAACCCTCTTGCAGGAGCGACAAACAGCCACTATGGATCAGAAGCTGGAAGAAGAAACAACTATCAGAAACTCCTCGCAAACTCTTGGACTCTGGGCGGGACCGTTGTGAAGCTTGAAGTAAGAACAATCAAACTCAAACCTCTCAAACGCCCTTCAAACTCTTGCACTCGACCGGACAAACCTTCGGAAGTGTGCGACTCCTTTGACGTCTCCAACTCGCAGGTAGTTCCTCACCCGGGTTCTCCGACTCAGGTAACTTTTATACTCTCTTTTTCGCATTGGTTCTGAGAGTTCCCTCGAATTTCCATCAAATTCTCTCTACGTCTCGCCTAAATTCATTTAACCTTCGGTCCTTCAAACTCATATCCTTCTATCGATTTCGGAACCATCAAACATCTCTCAAACTCTCAAACTACCCTTAAACTAAATTCTAACTAACGAGTGCATTCAGAACTAAACATCGTTTCGAATAAGTTCTCTGGATAGAGCAATATAACTTTCCAAATAAAATCGGAGACGAACCTCTCTCACTTAAGCGCCACCACTTTGCTTAGCCCTGCCCTGCTTTCGGGGTAATAATTCTAACATCTTACAGTAATTCAGTTATGACTAGAATGCAACAAAATCTTTGTGCGTATGTGTATGTGTTTTCCAATCAGGAAGACACTAATGACACACGTAAAAGACAGGTTTGCCATCTCTAAAACCGCATAGATTGCGCGTGGGGCTGATTCAGAGATTTAAGATTGTAAAAGATTTTGATAGCGTTATCCCCGACCACTTTTTCTACATCGAATGACAGTGTTACTAAAAATAATGACTTTAAGTTTGTTCATCCTACGGCGAATACGGTAATAGCAAGAACTTCATTTTTATTTAGATAATAACCACTTGGAAGAATAGGCTGGATAATTACTTTTCAAATAATAACTTTACATAATATAGAAATTTGGCATATTAGTGGGCATCTGGGTCTTGGGAGTGATGGCTATGTAACTTTCCTAGTTATAGGTTGGCCTCGTTTTGACCCTAGAATCTTTGCCTTTGCCTTGTACAGTAAAGAAAAGTAAACACTTCGAACTTCGTGCAATCTACGATGATTTCAATGAACTATGAATGATTACTAGCTCAGGACAGAAACACAAACACACAAATGCATTATACACTCATTTGAATATTAAAGGGAAACAGAAGTCGATATTGACAAATCCAAAGGTAATTTCGGTTAGGCGGCGAGGCTAGGCACCGACGGCAGCCATCCATCCATCCGAAATGTCGAGCGCCAATGGATTGACCAGGTGGTATTTGCCTTTAATATCGGGTCGGGCCGTCACTGTCCCATCTTCGTGACGCAAAACACACAGCCTTGTCTCGATCTAACGCTCTTTTATACATATTTTTGACACTCTACTTCGTAATAAATTGTCACTTCATGCAAATGAATCGTCTTTTTTATTTTCTTTCTCATTCTCCCCTATCTTTCTCATTCTCTCTTTCTCATTCTGAGTCTCTCTTAGTTTCACTCTCTCTTTCATTCGCTCTCTCGTAATCTATTTCTTATTCTATTCTCACACTTTCTGATTCTCACTCTTATCTTTCTCATTCTAACACACTCTCATTCTCACTCTCTTTTATTCTCACTTTCACTTATTCTCACTCTCTCTCTTTCTAACCTTCTTTAACTCACTCTCTCCCTCTTTTTCTCTTTTAACTTTTTATTTTTTTTCGCAGAATAAAGAGGTGAAATACGATTTTGACTGGCAGGTAAAAATTGTCTCCTGAATGCGTGCATCTGAGCGGATCTTCCATGTACAGTTATTCGCAAGCAAAGTTGCGTAATCCAATGAAGCCACTTTTCCTCAAGCAGAATCAACGAGTGGTAGGCAAACAGAAAAATAATTTTAAAAAAATGAAGTAAACAGCTCTGGTGAAATTAGGCGAAGTGAAATTCTCTTGAAAGCATAAAATTCCAAGTGCCTAAGTAGAAGACTGTATATTTGGAACCACAGACGCGTAATTCTCTTGTACTAGCTCTATTCACCCCCAAACACACATTTCTACACACCAAATGCAAGTCTCTTGTGGATTATTTGTGCTGCTTCGTTTCCAGGTTTGAACTGGTACAGAAAACGCTCTCACAACACACTTTTAATTGGAGCTGGTATTCTGAAGCTTGCTGTCAAAAGCAGCCTGGCCAATAAATTAAGATAGTGACATGAACGAAATCTTATTTGCTTCTAGGTTGTTAGGTTATTAGTTATTCATGGTCTGTTTTTAATTTTTTAGTTATCTTGACGCACTAAATGGTATACCTGTTCATGCAAAGGAAGGTTCTGCCCAGCAGGACGACGTAGTGTTTCCTTTGACTTCTTTAAGTGATTCTGGGTTCATAATAAATAGTATTGATATTAAATGGATAAATAGAAGCCTCCAGAGGTCTGAAGTAGTAAACACCCTCTACCGAGTCTTGGGCCATTTGATTACCATTTATTTAAATCCTCACTTCACCTAAGTTGCAAAGTGCAATCTAAAGATGGGAGAGTATTTGTTAATAATACAATGAAAACTACTTAATAAATGTATTATTTTGTATATAAAAAATATTTTAATTTCGCATTAAAAAATAACCTTAATTTTTTGAGAACCTAATATTTTATGCTTACTTTATTTCGCATTAGATAATAGGCTTTTGATACATTAAATCATGAATTATCTCAATAAAATTTAATATTAATAAAATGTTCATTAAAAGAATGTATTTTCTTTCAATTTGATACGAATTGTTTCTTACCTACCGGCCAAGGAATGTCAGTTCTATGGACCACCTACCTACTACAGACATCTGAAGGATTGTGTGTCCTCCTTGCCCGAACCCCTACAGAAGCATCTACGTCTGATTTTCTCACATTCCTCTATTTTACCATTTTATTTCCCTATATCTCTATAAAAACCTTCAGTGGGATACGCCTTTGTAGCTATTTCTCTTTAAATTCGAGGGAATGTGATCTTTAGATTGGAGGATATAGGGGTGAATACCGAATGCAACACGATAAATGCAGGCTGTATTTTTCATTTCAGAGTCTTCAATCTCACTATTATAGGGAGAGAAATGGTATTTAAGTATTACACTTATATATGAGAATCTAGGGTGTTGGAAACATGTTACTAAAAGAAAATAGAACTATGTAGATAATTTGGCCTTATACATATGCATATGTAGTGAAATTACATTTTATTTTAATGTAATATTGTTATATAGCCATTGAGAATTACTTGCAGCATATAACGTCTACAGAGTAGATAACATTTATGTATTCATTAATAATACATGGACTTATAATTGGGGCTGGCCCTCCTCCCCATACACAAAAACCTTCTGCCCCACCTTATTCTCAATGAACTTCCTTTCAATCCATACAGAACGCCGCTATCTTATCCGCTTCAGAATGCTACAAGAAATCTCGCCTTCTCTTTTCTTTTCCTGGACGAGAACAATATTTTTCAAAAACCTATTTTTTCCTTTTACAATTAACGACCGATTAAATTGCTTTTTTAATTAATGTAGGAATTTTTCAGCTCTTTTTTTGGAAAAAGAAGCAGAGAAAGAAACAATGCAACGTTAAAATGACTTGGGAAAAGCTAGCCGAGGTGAACTGAGTTAATTAGCGATTCAATTAGCTGCCGCTTAATTGGCCTGCCATATTTAAGGCTCCGAGTTAAGGGGTGACAGAAGTCAGTAAAACGGATTGTGTATACTCACAAGGTTTGAAGCTTGTGTTTTGCATTCAAAATCTTTTACCTTATTTATCTTTAGTTAATTTCGTAAGCCGTTTCTTCTCAATCGCGGATGAGGTTTTCCGACCGGCAAAAGTAATTCACATAAAAATTCAAATGTTATTTACTGATATAGGAGGATTTGAGATGACGCTCTCGTAGGCTTTTCATAAGTTTGCATTGATTCAACGTTAACAAATTCAGTTTTATCAAAGCTTTCCTAATGAATTCGAATTCCTCATTCAAAAGGTTTCACTGCAAATAGGAATGGTCCTTGAATTAAACCCAATGACTACACACAGAATTTATCCTTATTGTCACCCTTTTGGACAAGTGTGCCCAGGAAAGGAATTTTATTGTCTCCCTCTTCCTCAAAAATTAATTAGATGTCAACCGACTCGTTCAGCAGTACAAATTAATTATTTACATCAGTATCGTTTGGAATTACGGCCAGAATTTCATCTACATATCTCTACCAGAGTGAATCACTCCCCATAACTCTCATTGATTTCTCCATTTATAAAACCTCCTAGGAGGCGATCCCATGGCTAGTCCTCTGAGCTACAAGATTCCTCTCCCTCAGAAGTGAAAGTACCAAATCTAACGCATAAAGATATTAACCTAATTTAGTCCCTCTTAATAATGGTTAAATCAGGGTCCTCAAGTTTAGCTACCACCTTCTCTAAAACCTACAACGTACTATCTACCGGGACATTAGTAAATACGCCTTCGCATGAAGGAAGGCGGCGGTGTGGTAATAAAGGATAAGTTAGACTATGTAGACAAAAAGAAAAATTTTCTCAATAACATTACTACATATGAGAAAAAGGGTTAAGACAGTACCCCCAAAATGTCCTTGTTATTTGAGAATGAAATGATGAAAAATATTTAGAAAAACCGAAAGGGAGAAGAAACTAGTGAGCTGCATTGAGAAAAACCCCAGACCTAAAATGAGGGGACTTCCTAAATCTCACAAGCAATGCATATCAACTTGTGCGTTGGTAGTGCTCCTCATAAGATTGCTAAGATATTAGCTAGACCTTTGTCTGAAACGTTAGATAAGATCAGTAAAGCTCATCTCAGGAATTCGGCGGACTTTAAAGGTAGATTTGCTGAAATTAATCTCAGGTGAAAGAAATTTGCCAGCTTTGATGTAAAGGCGTTATTTGCTAATGTATCAGTAGATGGTGCGTTGGTGGCCATACATGTCAATGAGTATGGTGATTTGCCGTATTGGAGTAGGATTAGATTAATTCAGAGGGTTTAGAGAAAAGAGAGATAGACGATTGACTTAATCAGTTTATATTAATTCTAACAGGCCAACAAATCACAGAGATGGATTCTTCCGGTTGGCCAATGGTGCCGCGAGGATCGTAGTTAAGCAGTGTCGTGGTATACGGCCGAGTATGTATGTATCGTTTGTTCCGTACATGAATAACTCCGTTCCTTTTTTCTCTAAGAGTGCTATACTTTTTTTTTTACTTTTGTTTTGATTCTTTAACTCGGGAAGATTCGTGATATATATATATATATATATATATATATATATATATATATATATATATATATATATATAGCCATATACAGCGTTTCGAGGATTCAATTAAATAACTATGGCAAAAATATACTTTTAATTACATAAAGAAATGAAATATTAAAACTTTAAATATACGAAGGCTATAATAAGAGGATCTAGATAAAAAAAAATAATACTACCAATGAGTGCTACGCGATGGTATGAGAGTGATTCTCTATACCGATGGTCTACTCTCCAATGTGACCAAAAGGAACAGCCTCGGGAAGAAAAATCCCGCTCGGTTCCACTTCTTCTTGATTCTCTGTTTTACTCAGGGACTGCTCTTCTTCTCTCGATCACTAACTCGATTCTCCTGCTCTTTTCTCCAGATAGAACTATATATACCTCGATTATTGCTGGAAGCAGGGGAGGGGAGATGAGTGCCCACCTTTTCGTCTCTCTCCTAGGGCATCACTTTTCGATGTTGTGACCCTTAGCCCTTCTGGTTTAAGGCGGAGAAAGTGAAATTTCGTATATTTGGCGAAAATAGGCATAAATAATAGGAGGCGACAATGAGCCTCTTCATATATTTTTATTCTAAAAGTTATCTCACCCTCCTTTGTTTATATTAACGGACTACGAAATCTGCTGATGGTAATCCTTTTTTTGCGAGCGATCTCGAGGATTGTTTGGACAGCGGGGCAAAGGAGAGGGGGGGGGGATAAGGTATTGGACCATATGGAACCTAATTGTTGACGCTGTGTAACCAAACTAGCGTCTGTTTTTCCTCACGATAATGATTTCCCCACATTTCCTCCATTCTAAGGAAGGTAAAGGGGGGGGGGGGGGAGAACTCAAGTGCAAAAAAATGAAACGACAAAAAAACACCTGTCTTGGAATGCAATTCCAAGTGCGACTGTTACCGTGAAACTACAGTAGTCAACCATCATACTAAACTAAGGCTTATTGACATTGTACGCACACGCGCACACGTACATAGGCAGGTGAACGGCGGAGTTTAACCTTGCTTCATAAGGCTAAGCAGTCCGGATCACACACTACAATTTAACCAAAAGAAAAACATCGATTACAACAAAGAACAAGAATAAGAAACTGACTATTACTTCGTATCTAGGCAGTTAATTCTGTACACAAATAAACCTTAACTCATTAATATCTACACCCAAAAAATTAATCTTAAGACAAAAGGGAGTTTAATTAGCCCTCTGTGGGGTTTCGGGTCGAGTTATCGGCTCTATACTTATCGGAGCCTTCTATATAGATTATGTTAAATTGGTACTCGATGAACAATAGACTTCATCGCATGAGTCTGCCGTTCTAGTTTTTGCTGTTACGCCAATATGCCAGAGCCTGGTGATTGAATTCCACGTTAAACTCGTTACGTTTTACATAGATATTTAATTCCCTTGTCCGGAATAGTAGTGAATTCAACACCACGTATCTTTTTCGTTCGTTCAAGCGAGAAGGTTCTATTTCCTTTTTCTCTGCCTTCTCCCCCAGGGGTTGGAGAGTCGGACAGCCCTTGTGGGCAGTAGCGAAGGCTTGGGAATTAAGCTCTTCGTATTCAGGGTTCTCTACAGATAATAAAGGGGCCAGGGTCGTGGACCTCTAAGCTGCTTGAATCCGGGTGACTACAGGCGGATCCACCGGATTTAGGGAGAGCTGCGTGCTCTGGCCTATTAAGCCTGAACAGAATTTAATAGACACTGTCACTACCTCAGTCCAGCCAGTGTGAAATACTGACACTGGATGTGGCATCTAACGAAGGGGAGGGAATTTGTTTGATATACCCTGGAAATCCTGGAAGACCACAAACCTCTGGGGCTGGGGGCTGACTGGGGGAAGCAATTTATCTGATACTACGATACAGGTGCACCCTGAATTAAGTACCAATGTTGGGACTTCGCAACCATTTACAGATCCAATCTCGAACTTTAGTCCTCCGGGAGAACTCTTATTTAACACAAAGTTCACCGAGGAGAGATGCGGTGATGTTGTGCACTTGTTGACTCGAGGACGACCTAAGCCACGAATTGGGGGGCACTGGAAGCTAATGTGACCTGGGGTGTCACAATTAAAACACGTAACGGGGTTTCTGGGGTGTCCGGAGGTCTTGACAAATTTAGAGAGGTTTTTTGTTGAGGTTCTGGGGATACTCACCTTTCTTTGAAGACAAGGGCTGGTTCTTTTTTAACTCTCGCGGATATAATTTATGGTTGGAAGCATGCAGATCCGCTCCCTCCACGCAGTCCTTGAACGTAGCGGCTCGCCTGTCCTTGACGAATGCTCGTATCTCTGGGGGCAGGGTACACGATAATTGGTCTTTAAGAATGAAGTCGACGAAAGAGTCGAACTCATTCCCCACTTGTGCTGAATCTAGCCAGAATTGTAGGTGTCTCCGTAGGATAAAGCCAAATTGACGGTAGGTTTGACAAGGCTGAATTCTAGCATGTCTAAATTTCATCCTATAATCCTCGGGATTTAGATTAATGGCGAGATTAGTATGAGAGTGATTCTCTATACCGATGGTCTACTCTTCAATGTGACCAAAAGGAACAGCCTCGGGAAGAAAAATCCCTCTCGGTTTCACTTCTTTTTGATTCTCTGTTTGACTCAGGGATGCTCTTCTTCTCTCGATCGCTACCTTGATTCTCCTCCTCTTTTCTCTAGAGCGAACTATATATACCTCGATTATCCCCTGGGGGAGGGAGGGGGGAGATGAGTGCCCACCTTTTCGCCTCTCTCTAGGGCATCACTTTTCAACGATGTGACCCTTAGCCCTTCTGGTTTACGCCAGAGAAAGTGAAATTTCGTATATTTGGCGAAAATAGGCATAATCAATAGGAGGGGACAGTGAGCATCTTCATATATTTTTATTCTAAAGGTTATCCCACCCTCCTTTGTTTATATTAACGGACTACGAAATCTGCTGATAGTAATCCTTTTTTGCGAACGATCTCGTGGATTGTTGGGACAGCGGGGCAAAGGGGAGGGGGCGGGGGTGGGTAAATGCATTAGACCATATGAAACGTAACAGTTGACGCTGTGTAACCAAACTAGCGTCTGTTTGTCCTCGCGATATTGATTTCTCCACAAGGAGGAGAATTAGATAACAACAACAAAATAACCCCAAGGAGCCAATCAAGAACAAAAATCTGCGCCCCGGGATATATATATATATATATATATATATATATATATATATATATATATATATATATATATATATATATATATATATATATATATTATATATGCAAAAGGGGCCTGGAAGTTTCTAAAAAAGGATCACGGTATAACGCGAACGCTAATTAAAACATAAATTATTGCATTATCAGATCATAAATTTCACTGGCGATTTAATATCTAATTTAAAAGTTTGAGTAATAAAAGTTGAGACTTAGGACAATTCCCCTCTTACCAGCATCGACTCTTGGCTCCCCACTACCTCTCCCCATGCTACCCATAATTACCTTGTGGGAAATTGTTAAAGAGCGATATAATGGAGATGGCTAAAACTAATTAAAAGTGGCACAAGCAATCAACGTCAAGAACTAATTTCTAAAAAACGCGATTCTTCTTCCTTCTCCTTCTTTTTCTTATTTGCCTCTCTTCTTTCCATTCATGAGTTTATTTATTTATATATATATATTTTGTATTTGTAGCTTCTGTCTCCATCTCTTAAGGGCCTCTGTTTCATATTAAGCGTGATCGTTTCTTTCCATGTGTATGTTTATGCAGTTGTTTTCCTTTTGATTCGAGCTTATTGGCCTATCTTCAGGTATCTTTATTCTCCTCAGGGGTGGTTAAACAAGAAAAGTTATTTTCTCAAAAATTTTCGTTTTTTACTGTTCTTTTCTCATACAATTTTCTGCAAGTTTTGAAATTCCCGTCCTTTCCAATAATTTGCTCCATTGTCAGATTTCCCGGTTAAGGAGGGACAGAAACCTGATAGTGAACCGACAGATCATCACAATTAAAGAGAGACAGG